>PVHY01012684.1:0-43671 GCA_004024945.1 Uropsilus gracilis | reverse complement strand
GGAGCAGCTAAGGATGCCCTCATCCAGACCTGTTTCCAGAACAATTGAGTTTAAGAACCTACTCCCACAACTGCCAGCATTGCCATTGCAGCTTTTCCTCATGACTTGCAAGCTGGTGTTTGAATACTGGAACATAATGTGCAGCCACCGCTCTCAAAGGAACTGCTTCTTGACAGCCCCACAACTGGAGAGTGAACTCTGGAGATGTGCTGCAAAACACTCCACACCATATCTTCATGACCTTGCTTGCTCAGACAAAGAATCAAAACAGAAAGAAATGTCTCATTTCCACCTTCCAAATCTCTTTCAAGTATATTTTACTGGAGAAATATAATTCATTTACAGAACTCTAGCAAAGAGGGGGGTCTGGAACAGGCAGCATGTAGTCTTCAAGCTTGTTCAGCAGGGGGCAATCTGAGAAGGGTGATACAAGAGGCTAAGTGCCTATATGGCACAATACCTTTAATTTTTAAAGGAAAACATTATATGATTTTGACTGATACCTTCCATTTCATTTTGATCCTCTATTAGTCTGTTGCTTTCCTTAAGTAGCCTGGCATAAGCTTTGAATAGTCCTGCTTCCAGGATGATTTTGTAGTTCTTAGAAAACTCATGATTAGAAATTCGTATAAACATATACGATTCTTCATTCTAATTTTTTTCCAGAATCTCACATATCATGACTGCCATTCACCTACGAGAATTTCTTGAACGCCGCCGAGTGATCCCATCAAGGTAGTGTTTATCCAGATACAGACACCATCCAGCGATATGCCAAAGAAGATGGGACCTAGGCAATTAGAATTGCTCACACATAATTGAGAGGCAACTGACACCAAATGGTTCTAGTGATGTTTCTTTGGGATTAGGGAGCTTTGTAAGAAAAAAAAAATCCATCTCTCATGGCAGAATCCAAGGAAGCAGGCAACTCCAAATTCTGAAAAGGTAGAAAGAATGCTGTTTTTTCTTGGAAAGAGTTTCAGCCAACAGAGTAGACCCAAGTACAAATTTTAGCAGGGACCCCATCACTCAGCTTGGGATAAAACATCCACATCTAGGCTTCTGCAGTGTGGGAGTTGACTACACAGACAGAAACTAAGTTGGAGTTTAACTCTTTCTCAAATTTATCTATGACCCAAGAATAACAAGTCCTAGACACATTGTTGTGTTAAACTTACCTGGCTGAGAGATATTAGGTAACAGTCTCTAAGCCCGACCCATACCCTCCCATCAACAATGGCTGTGAGGCTACAGAGGTTCAGCAGCTATGAAATTGGGGCAGGAAACCTCACACATGAAGTGATGTGGGGTCAGCCTCTTGCAACCCCTTTGACTTTGTGTATTATAGCAAGCCTCATGTTTATTTTAGCATTCAATTACTTAACCAACAAAGATACCTTTTGTTCCTAGAAATTGCTAAAGGAAGTGTACGAAAGGATGCTTTTTGCCTACATACTAGAGCCTTCTTTTCAGAGAAATTACAGTGCCCCTCCTCCACACACCTCTTTCCTAAACCCCACATGAGGAGGAAGTAAAGTGGAGAGAGACAGGGATGGTTCTGGTATTTCTTGATTTCCACCTCCCCACAAGCTCTTGGTTTGTTTTTGTGTGATTGAGCTGTGTTTTTCCACGGTCAGGTCTATTTAACTGTCTTTCTCATCTCCTGGTGAAAGTGGGTGACTTGAAGGGACTTTTTAACTTTGATTTTTACACATACAGGTCTGCTTCTCTCTATGAAGCAGGATATAAGAAGGTCATTAGATTTACCTTTAACCTTTTTTTAAATCTTGAATACCTCTGCCTGCTTTTTTTTTTTTTTTTACTAAGCAGGCCACAAATGGTTAATTAGCATTTACACTGTACCTGTGCACTATTGATATGCAAACATTAGCTACCATCTCTCTGCTTTCTTTTTTTTTTTTAGACCTAAAAGAAAAACTTAAAAACACAGTTTAAACTCTTGTGGGTTCTTTCCACCATCTCTAGCCTTTTTGATTAAAATACCAAACCAATGCAAGACTATCAGTGCAGACTAAATTATTTTTAACAAAGTGACTTTTTAATTATCTAAATAACTATAAAAGAAACATGTAAGACTTAGATTACTTTAACATTGTCTAAAACCTTTCTCAGCATTGTCTAAAGTCCTTTCTCCAGATTGCCCAAAAAATCCTGTCTCTCAGTCTTGATCATCTCACCAATGTTTAGTCAGAGTTTATCTCCAGATGCTCGAAGGCATGTTTTTTTGGCTGTTCCTTTGGCTTGCTCCTCCTTGTCTTCTTCCACGCTGTGTTCTCCTTGTCTTCCAGGTAGCAGGAACTCCATGGTGCCGAACCAGCAAAGTTTACTTTTTTTTCAGGCCTAACTTTTTGCACGGCCTCTTTCAGATACAAGTTAAACTCAGCAAAACAAACTCCAACACGGAGTTTAAATCTGCAAACTTTTTAACTGCATTTAGCACACATGCTGCCAACCTGGGTCAGACAAGGGTTGCAAGCCCTGGTGGCCACATGGCCAAGCTCACATGGCTCACATCTTTACTCTACAAGATGGCTGATTCCCATCTCTCCTCCATTGAATCTCTCTGTCTGATCTCCATATTGCCTCTGATTCTTCTCGTTGTTTCACACCCTTTATATATATCCCGATTTCCTGCCTTCCAGGAAACCTGTTTCACCTTGACCATTTCACTTCTTTCTCCCCCTGCATCTCCCTGAACGGAAATTCCAACTAAGGTCATTCTCACATTTTAGCATACCTGTCCTTGAAATCTGCAATCTTAAACAGGAGACAATGGGGGGGGGGGCGTAGAGCACACCCTATCACTGGGGAAATGAAAACAAACTTGTCTTGTCTGTTGCTGCTTGGAGCTCAATGGAACCAAGTCAGAGCTGCAAGCCTGGTGTGAATGACTTAGCCAATGGGCTTGGGTGGAACAGTGTAGCAGGCACTGGGGCCTCTGAAGTCACAAGTTGGTGGGTTGGGTTCTGTGCTCCTCCCTGACACTGCACCTGAACTAGACTTGGGGGTGCTTCCCTCCAGGCCCAGTGCTCACTGCGGAGCACATCTTTGTCTCATTGTACTTGTCCTGCCTTTGAGATGGCTGAACAACATGTCAGCAAGTTCCCCAATTCTGCATCCAGGGTGTGTTCCCACTGGAAAGCTTTTCTTCACCGCCCTTTTTCTCCACTCCACTGCTGCCCCGGGTCAAGAATCCTTTGCTTCTCCTCTGCTTAACAACAAGCCCCGTTCTTGCCCTCCCTATAGCCCGATCATCAGAGTGAGCTCCATAAAATAAGATTTGGATCATGGCCTCCATTGAGCAAAACTCTGCCACTGAATTTTGTGTATAAAACTCACTTGCCGCTGGGCCATGCAGATTGACCCAGGCCAGTCTCTGAGTTCCTCTTAATTCCAGCTCTTCCTTTGACAGAACTGACACTCCTATCTCAGGGTTTTTGGAGATGTTCCTCTCCCAGGGCCAGTTTCCCTGCATCCTCCTGCACTCCCTACTCCTTCCCTCTGCACAGCCCAGCAATGTGGTGGGAGCTATTGCTTGACCACCTAGCGAGAGATCATCTCCTTCCACCCACCTCTCCTGTTATTCTGTCTTCTTGGTTTCCGCTATAGCCTTCATATAACTTCTGATTATTTGGCTTATTTCCTGTCTTACTGCTCCAACATCTTTGCTGCTCTGGGCACATTGTAGTCATGTACTCTTCATAATGACTATAAGGTGCAAAGCAGGAAACTGAGACACAGAGTGAATGAGTGACTATTGCCAGCTCCCAAGCTATAAGGAATTAGCAAGGGTAGGATTTGAGCCCACTTGTGTGATTCCAGTACCTATGCTATTGACTATGCACTTAGGATACCTCCAGGTGAGCTTCCATAGGGCTGGGCTTGATGCAAAAATTAAAAGGGAAGAAGCAAAAAAAAAAAAAATCTGTCATTTCCTTGTGGTTTTCCTTCTGGTGACTGACAATATCTAGGCTTGCCCTCCTGTCAATCCTTTCCAACAGGTATTTATTCAAGTCATCCTGTCTAACCCTGGGGCACACTAGGGAAAACTCTTGAAACTAAACATTAAAGATTCAGAAATAGTAGCAACTATACAGAATTCCATTGATGAGGATCATAGTAGAATCAAATGTTAACTGGAACCATTTCCCAAACTGTATCCTCTCATTCAAGGCATTGCTAGGCATTGTGTTGATCTGTGGAGCCCAGGATGCTTCTGAGAAGATCGTATGGTATGGAATAGAAAAGATATAGAAGTGGAGTCAGATTTAAATGGATTTTAAAATGTCTCTGAATAGTGTCTCCTATGTCTCTGGAGGAGCTATGGGGTGTCATCCTGTCTAGAAGGATGCCAATACTTCATGCAGATGGTGTATTTTAGTCACCAGAACACAATTTTCATACAAAAATAGGACTGAAATCTTCTGGAAAAAGTCATCATGCACAGAGATTACTGACCTGACCTGGAATTTAGAGAACTGGGTTTGATTGCATGGCTCTGACTTCTACTAGGAAGGTGATATTTAGAAAGTCTACTTAACCTCTCTAAGCTTCTGTCTCTTTTCTTATAATGTGGTGCTAATAATATTTGCCAGGTAATGTGCCGGAAGTTAAATGAGATCATCTCTTTAAAGATGTTTTGTGAAGCACGAGACACAGACATAACAGGGAGTGCACATTCACAGTAACTTGGGCTACCTCAGGCTGTGACTTCAGGCTCTTGAGGAACAAATACTCCTGACCTCCACTAATATGTTGGATTTTGTATGTGGTTAAGCTCCAGTTACCATCACCTTCCCAAGGGACAGTTTCACTCTTGTCTGAACTGAACTTATCACCTCAGAGTAGCTGCAGCAACTGGAAAAAATGTGCTGGACTTCAGCAGAGACCTGGGAAAGGTTCCTTGGCCAAGCTTGATGTTTTAACCTCTTAATTGGAAGCTGCCTCTGTTTGAGGTGAAGCCACATGCAGGAGGGAGGGAAGCTTGGAAAACCTACGAAATTGTTGGGTATCCCATTCTTCATGACCCAAATCTCTGCTTTTCTTGACTGAGACCTCCCATCTCAACACTCATCTGCTAGTGCTCTTCCCAGTGCTCTCTCCACTCTGAGGTCAAGACCAGCCAAGAAAGACTCTGAGGATTGCATCCAGTGCTAGTGAAGGGTGTCTCCTTTCTCAGAACTGCTTCTGTACTCAGCAAGTGTTTGCTGTAGGAATGTGCTGAAAAATCCATGGTTGCAGCACAGTCTATTACAAACAGCATGGCTACCAGTGTTGTTTCAGAATTGAAAGAGTTCTTGATAAGCTGTTGCGCTACTTTTTCTTAGATAATGCTTCAAAAACATGGTTGGGTGCCTAAAGTAGGTGATGTCTCCCATTCTCATGCATTTAGAAATGTCATTCCTTCCCCATTATGGTACCCTATGATCCTCTTTCTTCTTATGACTTTATTCTCTGCTATTTACTATTCAGGGTTCAGTTATATTATCTCAGCCATGGGCAAGCCCAGACAACTTGTGGTTTTTCTGAAAATCAGAGTTCCCTGCAGTCCTGTTTGTACAGACAAACCTGCCCTCACAGCATTTGTCTTTCATACAAATTAGACAGCAAGATCCCTGCTGGTTCTTCACAGTCTACTCTGATCCAAACCCTGTCCAAATCTTACCTTCTATCATTCCTTCTTACCTAGAATCCTTTTCCCATCTTATTTGTTGCCCAAATCCTAGACACTCCTCTCTCTTCTGTGCCCCATCACCTTTTATTAAGATCACTATCTCAGGTTGTGAAGAGCATTTCTGAGGACAAGGTTTGAAGAACCTAGTAGCATGGAAAGTATGTCATGTGCATCCAATACATGCTGCTTGGACTGGAGGCATAGCTTAAGTTTCCACTCATCAACCACCATCTATTTGACAAGCTATTTCTGCAAAACTACAAGCTATTTTCTACTGACTCTTCCCCTCCTATTCTTAAAGTACCAACCCAGTCATCAGAATCTGCGCATGTTCCCCAAAGACACCCCCCCATCCAAGCATCACAAACTCTACACAGTTTTCTTCCCAACAGTGGTTACCCTCTGTGTCCCCTCTCCTGAAGACACGGTGCTCTATCCAATGATGGAAGCCTTGGGTGGTGACACCTTGTCTTTTTTAATTCAATCTTTCCCCCTAAACTATTATTCCCCTTTCCCTACATGGTTCAGAGTTTCATCATATCCCTTGTAAATTGCCACTATGGCTATTTAAAGTCTTTCTACTATAGTCAGATAATCTTTACATTTGTTTTCTACATGGCTAACAGGTGAAAAATCATTCTAAAATAAAGACTGCATTTCTTTGTTCATCTTCTTTAACATTCTACAAAGATTCTCAAGTGACCCATACCAGTGATTCTCAATCCTTAAGATGCAGTACCCTTTTCTTAGAAATAACATTTTGTTATGTCCCTACTTCTCTTCTGTTATGAAATTGGTTAAGAGGTACAGCCTACACATGATTTTCAAATATCAAGGTATGATGTCATTTATTATAAAATAAAATACATTTCAAAATCTAAGTCTGGGCACCATTTGCCTGGCCTCCCTCCTCCCTCGGTATTGCTGTATGGTCAGTGCATCAGAAACTATACCATCTCCTTTACTGATATTTGTGCTGCAAAAGCATCACAGCTGTCTGTGGACCACCTGCATGTCTTCTTTGAGTAAGTACTTACTAAGTTCTTCTGCCCATGTTTTGATTGGGTTATTTGTTATCTTTTAGTTGAGTTGCATATGCTCTTTATCGATCTTCCATAGCAATCCCTTATTTGATGTATGGTGTGAAAATATTTTCTCCTATTCAGTAGGCTATCTCTTTGTTATGGTTACAGTCTCTCATTGTACAGAAGCATTTTGGTTTGATACAGTCCTGACTGTTTCTTTATTTGTGTTTTTGCTGCTGGAGATGAGTCTGCAAAGATGTCTCTAAAGTTTATGTTGTGCAGTGTTTTGTCTGTTTTCGCCAATGTATTTTATGGTTTCAGGTCTTACATTCAAATCCTATTAAATTTGAGTCGATTTTTGTAGATGATGTGAGATAATGGTCTAGTTTCATTCTTTTGTATGTGGCAGTCCATTTTTCTCAGCACCAAGTTTTGAAGTGGTTTCCTTGTTATAGTATATATATTTTATTCCTTTGTCATATACTAGCTGTTCATAAATATGTGGTTTATTTTTAGGTTTTCAGTTATATTCCATTGGTCTGTGTCTGTTTTTTTGTTTCAGTACCATGCTGTTTTAATTACTATGGTTTTATAGTATAAGTTTGAAGTCTAGAAGTATGCTACCCCCATTTTTTTCCTTTTGAGTCAAGAGAACTTTTACCATTTGGGGTATTTTATGGCTCCATATGAATATCAGTAATCTTTGTTTTATTTCCTTGAAGAAAGCACTGGGATTTTGGGGGGTTACACTGAATCTGTAAATTGCTTTGATTGAGTAGGATGGCCATTTTGACAATGCTGAGTCTTCCTACCCATGAGCAAGAGTATCTTTCCATGTCTTTTAACAAGATTTTATAAATTTTCTTCATTATATCTTTCACCTCCTTAGTTAGGTTTATGCCCAGGTACCTTTATTTGGTGATGTTGTAAATGGACTGCTCTTCTCAATTTCTTCTTCCTGTGGCTCATTATTTGTGTAGGAAGGCAACTGACTTTTGTTTGCTGATTTTTTTTTTATCCTGATACCTTTCTGAACTGATTTATTTCGATTTGCTTTCCATGGAGTGTTTGAGGTTCTCTATTTATATTTTTTGTATAATCTACAAATAATGATACCTTTAGTTCTTTCCCAGTTTAGATTCCTTTTATTACTTTCTCTTGCCTAACTGCTCTAGCTAGTAAGTCAAAACCACAATGAGATATTATCTTACACTTGTGAGAATGATCTTATAAAAAAACAAATCACAAGCACTACATGCTGGAAAAGGAATCATTTTATATTAATTGTGGGAATGTAGACTGGTCCAATGCCTATAAAAAGAAGTGTGGAGATTTTTCAAAAGACTATGTATGTACCTGCCATATGGCCCACCAATTCCACTTTTAGATATCCATACAAAGAACTCAAAAACATGAATCAAAAAGGAAAACATAATCCTATGGTTAAAATGTTTTCTTTATAATAACCAAGATATGTAAACAATCTAAATGACCAGAAAAGATGAGTGGATCAAGAATATATGGTACATATACACAATGGATTATTCCTCAGAGATCAAAAAAGATTGTGGCAACATGGATGGAAGCTGAGGGGTTATTTTAAGTGAAATGAACAAGAATGAGAAAGATAGTACTGGGTGGTTTCTCTTATACGTGGAATCTAGAGATCAAACAAAGGACCAGACAAAGACAAATTGTAAGACTGACAACTGAAAGCAGACTATGGATCTGAGTCACTCAGGATGGGTGGAGGAGGGAGATTGGAATGGGAGAGAGAGTAAGACATGGCTGTGGAGTGTGGAGGGAGGTTTTAGGCACTTTGGTGATGGAAAAATTATGGTGACCTCGCTTGAAAGGAAAAATCCTATATTCTGAAAAAATAAAGGAGTTGTTTTTAAAAATGAATGAATGGATAAATAAAATAAAAACTTCATAACTTTGGCCTCCCAGACAGTATTGGAATCCATTTACAAGCACTTTCTGCTTTAACCATATTGAAGGACTTCTTCATTTTTAACCCCTAAATTTTAGTTATCACTCACTCAAAAAAAACTTATTGTGAAAATTTGCAGACATCACAACTAGAAACAATATTATAGGAATTTCCATTTACCCATTCTCACATTTCAGCAGATATCAACATTTGCCTCACTGGTTTTATAAATCCTCTTAACTTTTTTTAACTGATATTTTAAAATCAGTGCCTGACATGTATAATATATCCTTATAAATCCTGAAAATCAATTGTGAAAAGAGGGTGGAATTTCTATAAGAAATTCCAACAGTTGTTGAAGTTTTATGTCAAAAACTGGGACCAAGACTAAATATATTTTCATTATTCCAGAGCTGATAGTCTTCTGTAAAGAATTGACTATAATACCTATCTCTTTTCTTACTGCCTTACTTTTTCTATTAGTATATTTATTGCTCATCAAGGAAAAGATGTTAAAGGTTATCTCCCTGGACAACTGGCACGAGTTCATTTTGATTATTGTGCGAAGAGATCTTTCAGGTAAGATACTTTCTTAAATCTCAGTGTTCAAAAACTTCACTAAAGTTATAACGACACATTTAAAAGTATATATATAATAAAAACATAAAAAATAGATACATATTTTAAAAGTTTACACATATAATAATAATTAATCTTATTATTATTTAATGCACAGAAGCATTTGGAAAGACAGACACCAAACTACGAATAATTGCTTTTTGTGAGTGGTAATATTATTGGTATTGTGCAGATTTTTTAATGTTTTCCAAACTTCTCCACTGAACATATATTGCTTAGCATTAGATATAGGATTTTATTGAATCATCAAAGAAATGAAGAAATGAATTGGGGTTTCAAATTGATCAAATAATTCAACCTTTCTGAGAATCAGTTTCCTTCTCAGTAAAATTATGAATTTGGCCTACATTAATTTCTGCATTCCTACATTTAGTTTTAACCAAAGGAAAATAATCAATATTTTTACTTTGATATCATTTTCTAGTTTATGAAGACTGAAATTCACAGTTTTTAAAAGCAACAACTTGGGCGGCTTATAAAGTATCTGAATCAGGCAATTTCTAATTCTTCTCAAGTATCACTTGCCTTATCTGTTAAATAAAATGATCTATATTAAATTCCAGAACAAAGCAAGAATTTAATATGTGGTTGCTATTAATTTGAATATTGTTTTACAAATTACTTTTTTAACATATCTTTCAAATTTCTCTTCTTTTAATAGCTTTTGATAGGATCAACTCTTGAGTATCCTCCATAAAAGAAAAGGCAGCCAAGGCAGCTATAAAATAACACAAAATATAATCTTAATACATGATCAAACTGGAAGGAACGTCAGATGTCATTTTGATCCAATTGGATGACTAATATGAAAAATGACATGTCTTGCCTGTGGGTAGTTTGTTGGTAAAGCTGGCACCAGAACTAACCACAAGTTCTGATTCCAGGGTCAAGATTTTTTGGTTTAATTCAATTACGTACTTTTGTTGAACTTGGTTAGGGTTATGTCCTCCACCAGAGAATAGACAAGAAGGGAAATGACAGAAACCCATTGCCAGAGCTGCTCAAGGCATCTCCCCATCTGTGTGTCCTGTGGACTCTGACAAATCCTCAAACTCCAATACCTTGCATCCAAGTGTCAGTAGGAACACCAGAGGATGGCTCAGATAAAGGAACGTGGGCTCTCTTGTGCCAGCCAAAGATTAACTTTAAGGAGAAAACATAGGACAAATGTCAATCAATAAATATGAAGCATCTTGCCAAGCATAAGAAGGAGAAAGATAAAGATAAACCAAAAACAACAGTAACAACCACCACCTAATAAATAATTCATTTCGTTGAATCTGAACTAAAAACTTTAGTTTTTTTAGTCATAACTTGATAGTTGTCTAATAATTTATCTTCACAAAAATAGTCTTCCTTTCACAAATGTTCATGTCAGAGTGAAAGTCTTGTCTTCAGAAAGACATTCACGTATTTTGTGAAAAGAGACAATAATCTCGTTCCATAGAAACACCCAAGGTGAAGGCAGCAGAGGCTACAAGTTGAGGATGGCTTTACCTAGGGACAGAATGTGACTCAGGAGCCAGAGCTGCCTGGGCTCAGAGTGACCAGACTACCAGTAAAGGACATACAGATCCTAAACTCAAAGGAGACTCGCACCTTAAACCCATAGCTAATGTTTTAGTTGGCTGTAGGTGACTTACTTTTAGAGAAATTGATCCTCTCAAAATTTAAGGTATTCACTTTTTAGGGTCAAATGCCCATTAAACATAAAGTAAGAGCAAATAGAGGATCAAATAGGTGGGGATTCTTGGTTCTTCTGGATGCCTATCCACAATAAAACACACTTCCACTCCTCTGGTTTATTTTCCCCACATACTGCTACACATACAGGGTCAGATTCTTACTCCTGCTTTTTCTTTTCTTTCTTTCTTTTTCTTTTTTTTTTTTTTTTTAAAGACTAGGTCTCATTATTTTTGCCCATGGAACCGCCGGCTCACGTTGCCCAGGGTACCACGGACTCAAGCAATTACCAGCCTCAGCTTCCCAGGTAGCTGGGATTACAGGTGCGCGTCACCACGCCCAGCTATTTTTTGAGACTAGGTCTCACTGTGTTGCCCCAAGCGGGACTCGAACCGCGATCCCTAGCCCCAGTCGCTTCATAGGCTGAATCTCATAGGCACGAGCCACCGTGCCCGGCTTTTTCTAAACTTCGAGCAGAGTACATTTTCTGAACTTCGAGCAGAGTACTACATTTCTGCTAACACAATCTCTCTCTCTCTCTAAAAAAAAGGGCAAATTACAATCAAATTTTTACCCTAGTATGTACATATAATGATTCATGATTAAGCAGATTTAGTCACTTTTGAATTGTTGATTGCTGTTACCTCTGAATACTTGATTGCCTGGCTAAAGTTTCCAGTATTAGGTTGAATAGGAATGGTATGAGTGAACACCCATGTCTTGCTCCAGATATTATAGAAAAACTTTCCATTTTTGCTGTTGAGTTGATGTTAACTGTAGCCTTGTCATGCATAATGGCCTTTATTATGTTGAGGAATATTCCCTCTCTAACTACTTTGCTGAGAATTTTTATCATGAATAGATGTGGAATTTTGCCAAATGTGTTTTCTGTATGTATTGAGATTATCTTGACTTTTATTCTTCATTTTGTTGTACAGTGTGTCACACTGATTGATTTGCAACTGCCGAACTATTCTTTCATCTTGAAATAAATTTCACTTGGTTATCATGTATAACCCTTTTAATGTATAGCTGAACTTTCTTTGTTAATATTTTTGATTGAAGCCCTTTTCTGTATAAGAGCTTTATTAAGGCAAATAACATACCACATAATTCATTCATTTAAAGCACAATTTATTTGAAATGTTTATTTAAAATTCATAATATCTGGTGGAATTTAAATCTAGAATTTAAATTCTACAGTGCCATATTTACTATTTCTATATCTTGTGTCTATATTATATTCCATGTCTAAATTACTTTTTTCAAGTAAACTTTGTGATTTTATTACATGAAAGTAAGTTTATGAAAATTCTTAGAACTAAGTTTTTGCTGATTTACTAATTTCTGAAGTTGTTGAGACAAATGTTCCAAAGGTATTAGTACCTATCATCAGAGTTCTTAAATAAGTTGCACCAGTGAATGAATATTTTCACAAGTATGTAGAGATATTTCATCATTTCAGTTTGCTATTCTTCACTTTTCCTTGACAGCATACTCATATAAATAGAGATACAGGAATGTTCAATTCCATCAGACACTGATATGCTCCAAAGTGACTGGTTTGGGTAAGAGAAAATGTTGGTTCCTTGAGGAAACAAAACATTGCAGAAAAACTGCAATGGAAAGGGCATTGGAAAAACCTGGAGTGTGGAAAGTAGCTATGCATGAGTAGATTTAGTGGAAATTTTGATGCAGATCATCTTCTGTAATCTGTGACTGGGGAGCAAGAGGGATGCTAGAGGAAGAGTGGGGGATGGAATCTCTGTGCCCCCTCTGGACAACTTTTTGAAGGCTGGCCATAGAATTATGGAGTGTTGTCAAAGTTATCCTGGTAACCTCAAGGCTGCTTCTAGGGAATGTATTTCAGCTGACGAGAAAAAAGAAAGATTCTGCTAGGTATTAATAAGTTGTTTGTGCTTTCATCTAGACCTCTCATAGACTTGACAAATCCATCTAAGAGAGGAGACCAGTATCAGCCTCAATTAGACCAACGAACTCTCATTCAATACATTGCTTTCCGAAGATATTCAAAGCCTTCAGAACTATGGTATAAAGAAACCACTTATCAAAGAGATTATTCTCTGCCATTTTACAACATTGGTAAGTCAGGGTCAACTGCCCTCATTCTCTGATGCCAACCTTGCCTGGGCCACACATGAGCTTCTCCCATAGACTGGTGGCTCAGGGTAGGTATATTGGTTCATTTTTGGGGCAGAATGGGTACACCCACCCTCCGCTATTGTGTGTCTCCAAGCGCAAGATGAATTTAGAAGACAGCTGTGAGTGCTACTTCTTCCTTCCAAACTCCTTTCATAGGCCAATCTTGGTAGGTTATTTATTGGTTCTAGACATTACAGAGACACACCAGGCTGGGCAGAGCAGGGTAGGACGGGGCCAGGGCTAGGGTCCAGGGCAACTGGGGAACAGGTGAGTACTTCCAGACCCCCAAGAATGTTCATCCTCTTTCTCTCTCTGGTATTTTCTTCACATTCTTTCTTTGACACATTCACCTCTCTCCTCCCCAGCACTCCCTCTTCTTCCTAAGGTGATACCACCCTTTTATTCACTCCTCCTAGACTCAGGTATACTTTTGAGCATATGTGCACACTCACACATGTGCACACCCATTGGACCCAGGCATACAGTCATGGGGAGGCACAACTCCACAGGTTACTGGTCATAGAGATTAATGTCAGAAAAAGCACGGCCAACTCATTTACCCTACAATGACCTAGGTCAAAATCACATACTATCACTTCTGACTTATCCTATTAATTGCACACAGTCATCCTTGAGGTAGTGTGGACATCAGGCAGCAAGAATCATTGGGTACATCTTGGAAGCTGGCAACCATGGATGATTTAGTCATTGAATGAGCACCTATAATGAACTGTGAAGACAGACAGGATACCTACTTGCATGGGGTTGACATTGTAGTGGCAAGATATAGAGCAAAACACAGGATTTTTTAAAAAAAATTATAGATTGTCAGAGTGCTATCAGAGAAATTAGTTGGCAATGAGTATAGCTAAGGGAAGCTACTTTTATTGGTGTAGTCAGAGAAAATCTGGATCTAATGTTAGCTGAACCTTAGAAAAGAAGAGTGAGTCATGTAAAGAGCATTCCAGGCAAAAGAAATAATAGTGCAAAAGCTTGAAAACTGAAAAGAGTTTGGCATTTTTGAGAAACAGAAAGGAAGTTAGTGTAGTTTGGTAGGTAGTCAGAGAATGGTAAGGTGATTGGATTCTATTCTAAAAGAGCAAAAGAAAGACTTGGAGAAATATTTTGAATAGAGGAGTGGCATAAGTTGTATTTTAAAAAGATCATTCTAGCTGCTGTTAAGACACTTTGGGAAAAAACAAGAGAGAAGGCAGGCAGACCGGTAAGGAGTTTACTTGCTAGTATAGATCAGAGATGATGATGACTTGGACTGGCAAGGAAGATGTAAAGAGATTTCTATGATCATTTTCAAGTGACATAAATTGAATTTGGATATATTTTATGCTGAATGCATGTTTATTCATCTACACTTAATGCATCAGTAAAGAGTTTAAGTCCACTTATATGCCAATCAGTGTGCTGGGGTCTGGCAATAGCATGTGAAGTAAAATTGGACCCAAGATTTCTGTACTCAAGGGGCTTCAGTAGAGAAATAGCATAGAAATAACCATAAAGTTTCACTAGCCATTAATACTATGAAATGGAGTTTATGTGGAGCTGTAGAAGCATGTAATAAGTCAGAACAGGAGCTGAATGTTAATAAGACAAGGAGTGGAGAGAGAGCTTCATGGAGAGTGCAGCAGGCCCAAAAGCTCACACTAGGACTTTGATGTTTGAGGAACTAACATGTGCTAGGGCATGGAAATCAAGAAGCCCCATGGAGCACAAATGGAGGGAGATCACTGCAAAAACAAAGGAGCACTTTACAGACCATTTTTCAGGTGTTTTTGTCTATAGACTGATATTAACAGGGAACCATCAAAAGGTTTTAAGGAGAGTTCAGGAGGGCTGATTAAAAATGAATTTTGAAACTATTACTCAATGCAGAAGAAAAGAAGAGATGGTGAGAATAGAATGAAACAAAGACTGAATATGGAGTCAGGAGTCCATTGCAGTGATTAAGCTCAAAGTTCTTTCTGAACCTTGGCTACATCACCTGAAGAACATTAAACAATCTAGATACCCATACTATACTTAATACCAATTAAATCAATCTCATCACTCTGATTTAGGTTGAGGGTGGACTATGAGTGATTTTTAAAACTCCCCAAGTAATTCTACTATACAACCAGTTTGGGAAACTAAAGGTTTAGACAAATGATGACAAGTGATAGCAGTAAAGAAAACTGGATATGTAATCAAAGTAACCCTTGAAATTCAACTGGATGTGGGAGATATTCAGGTGGCAAATATTTATTTTACAAATTATTCACTTCATAAATAAATATCACATAAAAGGTTGGCCTGCAAGAAACCTTACAGAAATATTACAAATCTAAGCATTGATAGAGAAAAATGAAGGAATTGAGTCAAGTATTTGTTCAAATCAAGAAACTGACTCTTTGAAGGAGCCTTTGAGAAAAGGTTGTTTGCAAAATAAGATTAAGAAGTATTAAGAAGTTGATCAAATTGTAGGATTGTTTATCATTCTTTGTGATCACAATTTTAGAGCACAGAATATATCTAGATTAGAAATTATCTGAATTTCATGTTAAATTTTTTCTTATCTAGGTGTTGCTGATGAATAGATTAAGTATAGATAATGATAGAGCATGGTTATTGCTTAAGAAATTCCTCAGTTAAAATTCTGTCTCAGCAATGAGTGTTTGTTTATTTATTTCGGAAATACCTGTTAAATACTGACTATACGCAAGACACAGTGGAAGATTTGGAGCAGACTTTGTCCTTAAATAATTTCTAGCCTGGAAGAATGAGCTAAGTAAGCCCTCAGATGAAATTTGCTCCTGTGTTACTCAACCTGGTATCAATTCAAAGAACTCACTCTTCCAAAATAAAAATATATGCTTTCATTAGTAGTGGAATTCTTATACCCTCTGACCCTCACTTTTCCCATCAACGAAAAGAGTTAAAAGATTATCTATACAATTAGAGATAGCTATATAAGAATTTAGCATTGTCTATAAATTAATTTATGTATTTATAAGTCTTCAAAAATGTTAGTTATTATCATCACCATAATCAATCAATAACAAAAATATACTAAAATAAATTTATAAATAAAAAACACAATCTGATAGAATTCCATCATATACCAGGATAAAGTTCTAAATTTACTACAAAAGACAATAATCATGTATAAACAAAGTTATCCTTAAGGACCTCTTAAACTTTTTGAGGTGATGATATTAAATGATTTAAGTTTTTTCAGTTGTTCATTTTTTTCAATGACAACTTTCAAAGTCACTATCATAAAACCACATGAACAACAATTTCACTTGTCAAATGGTAAGGAAATCCAAAACATTACGTATGTATATTCCAAAACATTAAGAATGTATATTCTTCATACATACCTTTTTTTTAGTACACTCCTCCACTCCCAGTCTGTATAGATCATCACCCCAGAAGTATTTTGTATGTTCTCAGACATTTATTATTCAATTCATCTGGGTATAATATGAATGACTCAGTTTCATTTTAACTCTTACAACGTGATCTAAGGACCATGCCTACAAACACGAACTATGTATGAAAACAATAAAATTGTAGAATAATAAAAAAGAACATGATCTAAGCTGTTAAGTTAGGTTCCTTACAATTTTAAAGTACATAATATATTTCCCTGGAATATAAAGTAATCTTCAAGAAGGTCAGAGTTGCTGACATGATCATGCTTAGATTTTTTAAACCCGCTAGAAATAGCTCATCTCATCATACCTCCTGAGTTAATGAAATGTTATTTGTTCTTAGTAACAAGAACTGTTTGTTTTTTTCAAAACTGTTGAAGTGCTGTGGAAGATATAATAGAACAGTGAAAATATTAGGGACTTTTAGATCAGATAATCCTGCGTCAAATCTCTTACAGATTCTGTAAACTTAAAAATTAATCTTTTTGAAATGGTGATTATATCCCTAAACATCTGAGGGTTACTATGAATATTAGTAACATACCTAGCATAGTGGCTGGCACTGGACTCATTAAAGTTTTGTTACTATACTATCACTGAAACGCTCTTTTCTTTCATTAAGTGTTGGTGCCATGATCAATGTATTTAACCCAAACCCTCCCTGAACCTTTCTCTTTAAGAGAGCAGACCTGTTAATGACTGTAGACAAGTCACAGGAGGTGAGGGGACTCCAGTGGATTTGAAATTTGTGACAACTGAATTGAATTTAGATAGAACTATATTTTGATGGAGTCACACACCTATAATGCAGGTCTTAAGGGTTTAGGGGTCTAGGATTAGGATGTCAAAATGAAAATTTGTGATTTCATTTTATTTACATTTTGGTACATTTCAATGTCTCAGTTGATTCCTTTGTCTTAAATCTCATAAATTATTTTGGTATTGTATATATAATTGTTGCAAGGACAATGGGTTAAAATTAGGGGGTATTCTTAAAGTAAGTCATTAATTTTCTTTAAATTACAGATGGGAGCCAGAAATTAGCCACAATTTCATCAAATCCTCGACCTCTTAATTCACTGCCAGAGTTCTACTGTTGTGAAGAAAGGTGGCCTTAAAGGAAAAGCTAAAACTAAAATAACCAAGGCATCTGAACAAAGTATTTGGCATTCTTATGTATCAGAACTACTTTTAATTTAAGTGTATATCCAAATGGATTTCATTCTAGAATATTTATAAATTTGCAAATAATTTCAGATTAAGGTGGTCAACGTAGGCCATCTTTACCAGTAGGTCAATGAAGTTCTGTTCCTTTAGTTTGTGTTCACATATGTTCTTACAGATTTCTTTGAATATCATGAGTTCAACCATAACCCTGCTCCTCTGTTTCTCCCATGCTCCCTTAGTCTGCAGATTGTGCTGGAACATTCCTTTAACACTTAGGTCATTTACACTCTTATGAGTAGATCTTCACAGAACTTTTCTGAGCATGTCTTCTTTCCTGGGCACGTGTAAGGCTTTCTTTTATATATATTTTACATATTGCTTACTCTTTTATATATTGCTTGATTAAAGTGGTACAATCACTTGGATGTTTTTTAAAAATTAAATAAATATGTATAATATAATCCAGAAACCCCACTAAGTTTCCAAGAAAATTGAAAAGATATGCTCATGTGAAGACTTCCATACAATGCTCATAACAGTATTTTTTATATTCTCTGGTGTACGTAAGCACTTTTAAATGACCTAATTTCTCAAAGAAAGTCTTCCTTGTACTTCCTTCCAGGCTTTAGATGGTGTATTGTGTGCCTTAGCTGTAATCATTTGTCCCAAGTAGCTGTAGGTCTTGATTTGCTTTATAATGTTTACAAACAATGCCCAATTACTTTCTACTATAGTTCATTTTCAAGTAAGGCAAAACAGGGAAGAAGAGTGCCTTGTTAGTCCTTGCCGGTAGCCCCACACAAGTTTAGATAAAAACACAATAATTTGCAGATAATCTCTGTTCTGCTCTCTTTCTACTACCCAAGGACCAAGGTCCCGTACTGGGAGCACAATCTGGATAACATATTTCAGACTGAACAGCATTCCTGTTTGTGGGCATATACACTTTAAGACTGTTGCTGATGTGAAATATATGTATATATAAATAAATTATTTAAAATTAAAAGGGAGAGAAAAAAAGGCTGTTGCTGAGCAGGGGACGGAACAGGATAAAGGCAAATAAAAACACTATAAAGCTTTCCTTCTGTTTTTAATTTACCTATTTCTTGGTTGATTGTTGTTGCTGCTGTAAATCTGTTTTCCAAAGCTGTCAAAAAGTTGACTTTGGTAGTTTATAGCTTTTTTGTGTTTCTGTGGAGGGGAGGGTGTTGGAAGCTATGTATTCTATCATTTTGTTGACATCATTTCTGATCCTAACATTTATAGGAATGCAAAAAAACCAAAAAAAAAAAAAAACCTAGAAAAGAAAAAAATAATATGTCCAAAGAAAAAGCTAGGGGACTTGCCCAAAAACAGATTACAAAGCTACAGTACTAAAATAGTGTGGTGCTCATATAAGGGCAGAGATGCCAAATCATTTCAATGAGTAAAGGATAATATTTTCAAAAACGGCACTGGAACATGAATATTCACATGCAGGTAAGTACATGTAGACCCATATCTGAGATCTGACACAAAATTAACTCAAAATGAATCACACAACTAAATGTAAGCATAAAAACAACATTTTAGAATAAAACATAGGAGGAAATTTTCATGAACTTGGATTAGGCAAAGATTTCTTAAATGGTACTTCAGTAGAACTTATTTATAAAAGTAAAAATTGATAGACTGGATAAATTTGCAGCTTTCATTATGAGACCACCTCTAAAAAAATGAAATGACAAGCAACAAAAGAGAAAATATTTGCAAATCATACAGCTGATAAAGAAATGTATCCAGAATGTATAATGACTCATAATTTAAAATGCTAATTCATTCAAAAGTGGGCAAAATATTTGAATTGACACTTCAAAGAAATTCACATGACCATGAAAAAAAAAGTTGAAATATCACTAGTCACATTAAGAAAATGAAAATTAAAACAATATAGCACTTCTTACCTATAATCAAAGACAAAATAACAAGTATTGGTAAGGATGTAGAGGAAACATGAACTTTTATATATTACTTTATTAAAGTGGTACAGTCACTTGGTGTTTTTAAAAAATTAAATATAGATGTATAATATAATCCAAAAACTCCACAAAATATTTATCCAAAAAATTGAAAAGATATGTTCATATAAAGACTTACATACAAATGCTCATAACAACATTCTTCATAAGCTCCAAAAACAGAAAATAATCCAAGTGTCCAAGAGCAGATGAATGAATAAAACATAGTCTATATATGATGTATATTCATATATATTCAGCAATAAAGAGATGAAGTACATAGTGTCACATCAAACATTAAATGAGAACAGCCAGATGCAAAGGACCACATATGAAATGTTGTATATGTTCTCATACATGAAATATCCAGGAAAAGCAATCCAATTGAGATAGAAAGCAAATTTGAGGTTTCAAGTGGGAACAGGGAATTAAATGGGCACAAATGATGTAACAGTTCTAACAGGATTATAGTAATGGTTGCACAATTCTTTAAATTTGCTAAATAAATCAAATAGCATTACTTTAGCTCAGATATAGTTGAAATATAACATTGATTATACAATATAATCTGACATTTGTATATATTACAAAAGGTGATCACCACCACAAGTCTAGATAACATGTCACCATACATGCTCACAAAATTATTTTTCTTGTGATGACTCTTATGGCCTGCTCTTACCAACTTTTAAATATGCAATACAGCTTAATTAGTTGTAGTTGCTATACTGTAATTTACATCTACTTGAGCTATCTTCATAACCAGAAGTATATTTTTCTTTTTTTCTTTTTTTAAGACTAGGTCTCACTATGTTGCCAGGGAACCGCAGACTCACGTTGCCTGGGGTACCATGGATTTAAGCAATCCCCAGTATCAGTCTCCCAAGTAGCTGGGATTACAGGCACGCGCCACCATGCCCAGCTATTTTTTGAGACTGGGGCTTGCTATGTTGCCCCCGGTGGGTCTCAAACCCATGGACTCAAGTGATTCCTAGTCTCAGCCTCCCTTCCTAGGCTGGGATTAAAGGTGCATGCCACTGCACCTGAGGTGGAAATATATTTCTTTTGACTACTTCCACATCTGGCAAACACCTTTTTGTTTTATGTACCTATAGGGTATTGCTGTTTCTATTGTTTTTGTTTTGTTTAGATTCCACGTATCAGTGAGATCATACAATATTTGTCTTGCTCTGATTTATTTCCCTTACCATACTACCACCAAGATCCATTCAAATGACTTTCACACATACACACACAAACACACACACACACACACACACATACAAAACGCAATTTCTTTACACATTCATCAGTGGACACTTAAAGTTTGCCTACATATTTTAGCTATTGTGATAATGTTGCAATAGCATGGCAGTATATATATCTTTTTGAGTTAGTATTTTTGTTTTCTTCAGACAAATACCCAGACATGAAATTGCTGGATGAATATTCATATTGTATTCTTAAAACAGGTAATAATTATACCTCAATATACTTATTCAAATGAAAACTATAGTCATGTATCACTTTGAAAAAAAATAAAAATTGGACCAAGAAATCTCTAAGGCAGGAAGATGGATATATACTGTATTTAAATGAGATCTAATCTTATTTTCCTTCTTAGGTGCATTCTTTAAACTGAATGCACATTTAAGCTAATGGCATAGGTTGCTGTTTCCACATAAAACTTTTCTTTAATCGTACAAAGAAAAAAAGTGAAAAATAAGTTATAGAGCTAATAGTCTTTTCCTCAAAATTCTGGAAGCATTTTCTAAACAGACCATCTCTTAGTTTGTATGCTGAGTCTAGTGAAAACATATAGAGATTCATCATCTCTCTACTGGTGGCACTGAATGTTTGCTCAGTCGCTAATGATCAAGTCTATAAAATGATGCCAAATGCCAACGTCCCAATCATATTTTTCCAAAAGTATACTGATATATATATAAGTATATATATATATATCTATCATATATATAAGATAGATATATATATATATATATAATTCAGAAACCCACCATATATATATATATATATATAGGTATATATGTGGTGAGTTTCTGAATTATTAATCACCAAATATAGCCATTTATCAGTAAGCCTGAAATAGCAATTTAGACTCAGTAACTGATGTCATTTCTTAAAAATGCATAAGAATATGTTTTAAAAAACCTCTAAATATACCAGAGATCACAAAGATGTAAAATTTATAATAAATAAGTTATTTAATTTAAAAAAACCTCTAAATAATGCAATGATGTATAAGAAAAACTACAAACTCCTAAAACTAGGAATTTGTATAACAATGTTGCCTGTTATATATACTTTCACTTATTTTGTCTTTGATTTAGACCAATATATATATTCATGGTTTTGAATTTTTTTCCCTTCTCCAATTCTTCCAAATGGTGTTATGCTATAGAAAACACTTTGTTCATATATCATCCTTGTAATTGTTTTCAAAGATTTCATAGAAAATGAAAAATCAAGTGCTTCCAAACCTGCAATTATATGCAAAATAAGACTGCTGGTTTGTTTGTTTGTTTTCAATGTTTTTTTCAGTGGGACTGCTGATGGGTCCAATATAGATTGTAACAGGAATTGTTTCCACTCAAACTGTAGTTCCATTCCAACTACCAAATTATAAAAATGCCTCTATTTCTCAGATGCAGTTGATAGCACTGATTTTGCTTCTTTTAGCTACTAACATGAAGGTAAAAGTAGTATTTCACTGTGTTAATTTATATTTTCCTGTCTATAGGGGAAGGTGAAGACTTTTCCTACTGTATGCCATTTATAATCAAATTTTCTCTGGTTTGACTAGTAAATATTGATTATTTTGCCCCCTTTTCTATTACTGTCATGCTCTTATTTGTGGCAGAGTTTCTGGCTTTTGTTTTGTACATTAGGGGTATCTTGAAATAATTTTCCCCAGTTTTTTTTAAAACTTAATTGAAAGATAAATGCTGGATGGTGTCACCAATATGTGGAATTTAGAGAAAGGGCCAGATAAACACAAGCTTAAAAACTAGCCCTTGAAATTTGACTATACAACTGAAGCATACTGAGAGGTTGGGGAAAAGTTGGAAGGAAGGACTGGAACCAAGAGGGAGGAAGCACATTAGACTCTAAGTGATAAGTGGTAGGTGCATTAAGGTAGTATTACCTAATTGAAGTGGAGGGGAATTCTATGCCTACCTCAATTAAACAAATACATTTATGAAAAATAACCTTGTTCCCTATAACATAAACAGCATTTAATTGGGCCAAAACTGTTCATTCTTCTTCTTTAGGATTTCAATTTTCCTATTTTTGTTAAGAAGACTCTCCAAAACATTTTATTTTCCTTTATTATTTTCATTACATAAAACACTGATAATTTAGGGTTCTACTTCATCTAAAGATATTTTATGAAATTATTTTCCTATTTCATGCAATCTGTTCCCAATGAAATAAAATGCCCATTTTTAGCTTATATTAAGTTCCCATACATGTTGCATCAATTCCTGGGATGTCTAACTCATTTCCCTATGTATTTGTTCTTTCTTATGAAAATACCACATACTTTATGTTATAATAGCATATGATAAAATGTCCTCTCAACATGTTCCTTTTCAAGTATGTATTAGTTCTTTCACATTCATTTTGCAATTATTTGATATTAAATATACATTTTTTTACATACAGGCCATCAGTGATGTGCTTGTCAGATGATCTCTACTATCCTTTTATTTATGGAATCAAGCAGGCTGATTTTTTTAGAATTTTTTTGAATGAAGTATTGCAAAAATGTATTTAATGAAGATAGAAGATTTAGATCCCTCCAAAGATTCTGTTTTGATCTCTTTCCCCATCTTATCACCATATAGTTCAGGGATAAAATTCCTTCTTATATATACTATTATTACTATTACTTCTCTCATCAGAACAAAAACACAATTCACAAAGCATACCAGAAATATTTAGCTATTTTTAATCAGCTATTGATGGTATCATAAATTTAAGTGGTATCTAAAGACTTAAAATATTTCACTGAAGTTCATTTACAAGTATGTTAAGCCTTACTGTCTAAATACTTCTCTTTTTAAAGTAAGGAGAAATAAAGGCAAGATCAAAATTATGACCAATAATTTGGGTTCATTTGTACACATAGTTTTGTAGGTATATTGGCAGTCACAATGTTGAAAGTCAATCCACTGGGTTTGGAAAATAAGGTTACTATAAAAAACAAAGAGTATACATTTCAGAGTTAATATTTAAAATTAAAGAAAAAATCCACTAAGTTATCACAACAGATTTTTAATAGCTGATATTTTTAAACATTAGGATTGTTTTAAGGTACACCTTTTCTCTTTGAACATTATAATTAAATGTTCAATGTGTTAAATGACTTGCAGAGAGAAATAAGTTTTGTGTTCTGTACAAATTAAAGAACCCATGAATATAACTCCTCTCCAACCAACCCCTACCAAAACTCAATTTTGCAATGGTCTCAGCAGAAAATAACTCACAATTTAAATAGAATTTATACATTACAGAAATGTTCTAAGTACTCGCTCTTCATTTTTTTTGTGCAGCAAAGATTTCAATGACAGAAATGAATGATCAGAATGTAAAAGTATTTGTGTGAAACTGCATTTTTTTTTTTACCATTTAATAGAGGTAAAACCTAAGAACACACAACAATAATGGGGAAAAAAACTACATAGAAAGTAATTTTATTTTAGATCTTAAAAAACATGGATTATACTATTACTATACATTTTTTTTAAAATGTGGTACCATGAGCAGCAGGAGGAACAAATGATTCAACAATTATGTCAGCTAATGATGCAGACACTGCAATATGCCAAAGTTTAACTCTATACCTGCCAGTCATCTTAAAAGACTGGAAACAGCGGTAGAGCTTAAAACTCATTTCAATATCTTTATTTTTGAAATTTGAGGATCATAAATAAAGTATTTAAAAGAAGCCTCCCCCCCACTCCCCATCTCAATGAGTATTTCTTGCTTGTGTCAATAGAAATTTTTAAGAGTTGAATCAGACTCTCTGGATTTATTGATACCAACCTATTTAACTGGGAGGGGAAAAAAAGAATAAGAATAGTGTTATCTCATTTACAACATTCAATCTTTAACACAAAGGGGAATTAGCAGAAAGTTCCCATTGTATTCTTAGTGTCACCATTTGTTCCCTTGGTGCCTTTGGTGATCTTTTTGTTCTGGTAACAAATTGTGCATATTTCTAAATAGAACATGATCCAGATAGTTCAGCACAGGATAGTTTCCTTATATTTACTGTTTGATTGCAAATAGTTCTAACTTTCCAATCCCTAGTAATTAGAATAATAAAACACTGGCTCAAATCAACATAAACCTAAAGACCTTTGCTCAAGCTTTTAGTAACAAGAAAAGATAAATTTCTATGATAAATGAGCAGTGCTAATGAAGATACTAAAGTCTCACTGTAAGTTTTATATCTCAAAAAAGTAGAAACAGTGTAACTATCACAGTCCTTGAAAATGCCCACTGTACTCACTATGGGCACTATGGGGGTCTCAGATCATCTGCAACATGCGGTGGGGGGGGTGGGGGGGTGAATTTTATGATATGACACTAACTTTGCTAAATTTACTGTTGTTTACACATTGAGAAAACATGCTTTCTAATCTGACATCTAGCTGAAAAAGTCAGAGCAATATAGAAAACAAAATTCATGTCTGAGAATAAAGCACAAAACCAATGAAAAATGAAGCCACATCAAAAAAAAATGAAACAATACAAAATCAGAATAAGAGCATAGTAGATTTCATATGGAGAATACTTCCTACTCAGTTCATTTTCTGTCTCTCAAATCTCCATTAGAACAAATAGAAGGAAAAAAGTAGTGTTGAAAGAAAGACTTCATTATTACTAATTCAATTATAACTTGGTTAGGCCTAACTCCCTGATAAACTTATATTTGTTTCTGAATAAAGAAGTTTTATTCTTTATACTTCCTATTCTTTCCAATATTTTCTAACTTAAATCAAGAAACAACCCTCCTCTCAAGCATGGCATAAACTAAATGAAAAAAACAAACTACAAACCATTTTTAGTGGTAGTAATGATATAAAATAATGTATTATTAGGGAGAAAGGAAAAAAAACAAATGTCTGGTTAAAAAAAAACAAATGAGCAGAATTTTAAAAAGTGAAAAAAGGATGAGAGATAATCTATTATCTTTAGGCATATTAAGAATGAAAGAAATATAATTATATTTGAGGAATAAAATTATGTTCTATCTTCACGGGTGTTTACACAAATCATGAGCACTCTCCAAAAACTTTCAAAACTTTCAAAAAAAAAGTTTCAAACTTTCCTTGAACCTATTTCATAGGCAGAGAGTTAATTTAAATGTGAAAAAATATATATGAAATGTTCAGCCTTACATGAAATTTTTAGCTCATCTTCAATAAACCGAACATCATTTTGAGCATTAACAGGTAGATCTTTAAATGTCCTCGCATTTGATATATTCGTATTCCATCCTGGGAGAGTTTTACACTGAACTTTGACTTTATTTAAGACTTGTTGGTTTGTTAAAAGTTAAAGAATATGTTTGTTCATGATGTCCACTGCCTACTATCAAACAAAACTTAGTGATATATAGCCTGGGTTCACAATTTCTTAACAAAATCCTTGCAACCAAATGGTAAAATTAGAAATTTTCAGAGTTTAAGATAGAAAGCAGTACGAATAGTAGCTGGATAGTATTTTATAATCAAAAAAGATTTCTGAAGCAATAGAGGATTATTGATCCTTAGAGTATTATTTGTTCTAACTATAGAAATATCTAATAATAACACAGACTATTAGTACCAGCATCAGTTTAAGTCAAGATGTTCTGCCAAATGGATTTTGGTGTCAAATGGACTTTGGTGTCTTTTTAGAGCTTTTTAGATTTCTAAATGACAGGATTAGAAATTATGAATCTGTTGAATGGCAGCAATCTCACAAAAAGACTTGCATACTTGAGTCATATGAGAAATCTCTTGTTTTTAGGACTCTACAAAAGCCCAGTTGGATTTTTTAGTACATCAATCATTTTTTGTACCTCTTAACAGAAAATGAAAATATACTAAAAAATATGTAAGAACAGTTTCTTTTGAGTAGATAGTATATGAATGCAATGGTACAATGTCCAATTCGTCTCTTCAGGACTGAGATACTCATTCCCAAAGTTGTAGTAGTATTGCCTGCTGATAACACAGTTCAGAGTCTCCCCAGAATCTTCCTCCAATACACTGAAGGAAGCTGTTTCTCTAGAATAGCCCAATGGTTTGCCAACATGGGGATATAAAGGACATGGCCACTTACCTTGATTTGGGACAACAATGAGGGTCATTTCCATCTCAGACCTCCCCACTAATCAGCTGAAGTATTTTTATGTAACTACATTGCACTTCAAGTCTCCCTTTACCTAATTGTTCTCCTTTCACCCCTCACAGATATTTTACTTAGGGCACTTATGAACAAACTATTTGTATGTCATTCTCTATACCGAAGTCAATTTCCCAAGGAATACACTGTAAGGCAGTTATGCCAGAAATTGTATAAAGAAGGTTCTAAGATGGGATCTTAGAGCTGCATCACTGGCCAGCTGGCTGGCACTGAAGACTATCTCTGATGACTGGTAGAGTATGAACAGTCTCTGGCATGTTGTGATTGTGTAACTGTTAAAACTTTTATGGGAAGTGAATTGAGATTGCCATACTGGTATGAAAGTAAAGCACTGAAAATATCTGAAGCACTGAGAAAACAGTACAATGGAAAAATGGAACTGGGTGACTCAAGATGAATACTATCCATGAACTGTAGAAAGACGATAGATTGATGAAAGGCTGAGGTCAGTTTAAGTCAAAAAATGTGAAAGTAAAGGGGCCTCATAGCAACAGCTTGAGAGAGCTAATTTCCTATAGCAGGGGGCAGAAAAAAGTGATTATCATGCTCAGGATTTAATCATCTAGAGAGCAAAGCTCTGAGGAAGTGGAATTCTCAAATCCAGCAAATCTGCTATGAAAAGGCCTGAGTGCTGTTTGGGAGGGAAATGGTATCCTGAAATATGGTATATCTCAGCTTAGTTGATATACTAGAAAAATCCTCAATCCTTAGATTTGCTGAATTCTCTGAGCCTGCATCATGTTCTATTACTTCCTGCTGAAGTTTAAGGCTTCCCCTTTCAAGAATGATGCAGAGAGGGTTTTAACTTGCAAGGCAGCATGTGCCCCTCTCATGATATACCTTTTCACCCATGCCCTCCTGACCAACAAACTACATTTAAGGTCAAATTATACCATAACTTAGCCATGAAAACACTGGGCAAGCCTCAGAAGTCAAGGGGTTACATATTCTGAAAGCTCAGCTGACTGGGCTAACATTTACCTGGAGGAGCCAAGGAGTACATTTGGAAATGGATCATGGGGAGGGCTGGCTCAAGGTGAACAGTGCATTTAAAGTGGGATAAGTAAGTATATTGATAAGGGCATACTCTCTATGACTCAAACAGGTCAAAAGCTTACCACTAAAAACATTCTTGGAAGCTTAACGAAAATGATGAACTATACTAAGTAGATAGGTCAGAAATGCTTGTGCTAAATGATAGAAGGAATCAAGCGACTCATAAAATTGAGTAGGATAAGATTCCAGAGATCAACAGTGCTGGTTGAAGGGACATTGTAGCTCCAGCATTGTTGATTTGAAGAGATCACTTTACCCCTTGCTTATTTTCCTGGTAATCAGTTGAGGTCCCAGAAAGGTTGCTTTCCTTAAAAACAAAAACAAACAACAAACAACCCTTTTCTCAAGAGAGGAAAAAAATACTTACACAGAGTTGCTTTCAAAGCAGGGAAGATGAGGATCAAGAAGCACAGCTGAGCTCAGAAGCACCATGTGTCTTCTCTCCTATCTGGATTTTGAGCATACAGTTGCTGAGACTCAGCACCCAAATGCATAGTATCTATGAAATAAGTGCTAATAAGAAATGAATCTGCTCGTGTCAGTCACAAGGGGATAAGTTGCGGCTATTATTATATGGCTATATATTATTAATTATACAGACAGCTTTATGAAAGTGCTCTAATATGTTCAGTTTATGTACTCTTTATATATAGTTCAGAAAGAAAACAGTACCTGGGAAATGAAGTATTATTTTGTCATCTACTTGTAAGCAACTCCAATCTTGATTTTTGTAAACATGTCCAAAATATCCAATTGGGTAAGTGCCAACCTAATTTTGGAAGAAAAGGCAACTTCAAACAGCAAGCTATTAATGACTCTAATATCTGATTTGATGGCGAGTTATATTTTCTGATGTATTGCTCCCTTAATCATTATGTTATATCCATTCCTGTCTCTTGTTAGTTTAAGCTGGTAGTTTATTTTATCTCATATAAATTTGTCCCTACCTTTTTATGGTGCCATTTGTTTGTAGAATGTTTTTCAATCATTTATTTTTATCATATGTTTATGTTTATATGAGTAGATATATATATATTTATATCTATATTTATATATATTTATATCTACTCATTCAGTAGATGAGTCTACTGAAGATAAAAGAAAGTTAGGTTTTGGTGTCTGACCCAATTGGTTACTATGTGTCCTTTGATTGAAGTGGTTAGATCATTGACATTTGAGGAAATCTTTTATATATAAGTATTTATTGCCTTTTTTTTCCTGCATGTGCAGGTTTTTCTCTATGCCTTCATTCTCCTTTTGTTCTCTTCTTTGTATTTGGAAAACCAGTTCTTCTTTGGAAGTTAGATTTCACTTTAATCTTCTTTTTTGTTCCTTTAAGCATTTTTACCCTAAGATCCCGTTTTCTTAAATATAGGTGTCTATATTTATAATCTATTTTATATTGAAAGCAAGTTAATCTTGAGTTCTTCATACCGTTTCCATTTATAGTCTCCATAGTACCCAAATTTTCTGTTTTTGGATTCCTGTTGCTTCTAAGTGAGGTCTGTTTGTTTCATAGTAGCTTCTTTAATTTTTCTTGCAAGGGAGGCTTACAGAAGATGAATGGCACAGCTAAGATGAGATGATAGGTTAAAACTATTAAAAATTAGCAAATATTCATAAGCAAAATGAATTTTCTGAGGTTAAGAAAGAGAGTGGACAGAAAAAAGATCAAAGGGGTATAGCAGAGGTTGACAGGACTAAATGAATGAATTTAATATAAACAAGTAAAGTCAATGTTTCTAAGAATAATTGGAGTTTAATGATTTTCCTAAAGACCATTAAGCAAACGTCCATTTAACCCTTTTGAAGATAAACTGAAAATATATAAATATAAACTACAGTTTATATTTATATAAATATATATAAATTTATATAAATATAAATTATATTTAAATTTACAACTTTTTTGATCAAAGGTATCTATCATTTCATTACTTCTTATATTCTGACATCAATGCAATTATATGTGTGTGTGTGCAGCATGTACTTTGAATGTTGCTCTGTGAGATTTGAATCCCAGCCCTGGCAATTTATTTGGTATTGGGCAAATGATTTCAGCCCTCCATGCCTCACTTTCCTCATGTGTAGAACAGAGTAGGGATTGTGACACTGTGGAGTTTCCTAAGTTGCTGGGAGAATCTCATGAGCTTCTAAGGAAATAGCACTAAAGCAGTGCCTGGCTCAAGGTAACTACCACATAAGTGTTGGCTATAGTCATATAAGGTGTGGAGATCATTTTCTTTATCTCTACCTCCTAATAAGCTCTTGATAAAACTTAGCTGTTATTTTTAACTCTTTTTCTCCTTCACTATCTTAATTCCCAACATAAACCCACCTTCATTTAGCCTTGCAATTACAATTATCTTCAAATACCCTCTACTCATTCCTCTTTTTTTGTCAATCTGCTGCAATTAACAATAAATAAAGCTGTATATACATTTAAAAATACATATTGCTTGATCATTCTTGCAAATTAAGAAAAACATGGAAGTATTTGTTAAGGAATAAGAGAGATGAATTTTGATTTTAAAACTTTTGAACTAAATTTATTAGGAAAAAGACTTACATTGTTTTGTTCAGTAGAAAAGTCACCAATAACAACTTTATCCGTATAAGCTGTCTTAACTCCACATACTTCTCCAAATTTTGAGGATGCATACCTAATCCAGTACAAATACCTCCAACAGTACAGTTTGAGGAGGTTACAAAAGGATATGTTCCTAAATACAGAAACAAACATTAAAATATACAAACAATACTTGCCCACCAGAATGATCCTTCTCATATTTAACTATCATGCAAATTAGACAATCTGCTTTCTTTCTGTTTTTACTGTGTTATGTTTCCAAGCTTATTTTGCACCAGATGGAAAGTTCCATGAACTAATCAAACAGCTGCTTGAAGATGTTAAGCATTAACTTTTTGAAAAAGCAGGAAATGCTCTAAATCCATCCAGAATTTCATGTCCAGGAGTTAAACAGACTTCCATAGATCACAGAAAATGTATCTTTAATAACTTTATATACTAGCTTCTGATATAAAAAAACAGCTGAAGATAAAAGGTCATTCCAGAGGATTCATCTAATTATCTTACAGTTCCAAGGAAGTAAGATCTGGAATTGAACCATGAATTAAAGAATGAAAATCATACCAAACCCACTGAATTTAAATAGTGACTTAATTTTTTAAAAATAAACTATAAAACTAAGACTTATACTGTATTTGCCATAGTATTCCTTTTTAAAAAAGAAATTAGCATGAAATGACAAGCTTCTATCATTTATGAATATACAAGCTAAAAAAGCTTTGTTTTAAAACTCCTTGATGTTAATTTTAATTATTTATATTTTGAGTACTTTAAGGCTCAGTTAAGCCCCTTATAAGTCATTGCTCACTTATCAAATCAATATCTAGTAGAGCTGCATTTGCACCTTCTATCAAGATTTTTTTTTTGGTGGTCCCAGTAGGGCTTCATATAGGAAATAAACTCTCTCATCATTGGTTTTATCTTTTCCGTATAGCCCTATATAAAAGACAAAAGTTAATTTCAATGTGTACTAGTAAATATACAGTATAACCAGTATGAGTAAAAATTACCTGACTTTATGAAAGTGAAAAGCGACTAATGCAATGCAGAAAGTGAAGCTTTGGGCTCTCATTCTGATTCTCCAGGGTCAGAAAACGAGACATTAGTTCAAGAAAAGAAGAGATAGAATGAATTCCAAATATTCCATATTAACCTTACTGCAATTAATGAGAGTCTTCCAAATAACCAAGAATTAGGACTGCATAAACCAGTTGTCAGGAAAATAGAACAACTATATTACTTTATATTTTTCCAGAATATTTAACAAGCTGCATTTGTAATCCATGTGACCATGAATTTTGAAACTTACATCAGAGTCATCCTCAAAATGAGGTGAAGGCCACAAATGACATGTTAAGCATGCATGGTAAGCTGTCAGTAATTGTGTGGTAATTTTTTTGCCATTGTCTTCCACAACAATATCTCAGAAGTATTACTATTATATGATATCAAGCACTGTTTTATATGAGCATTATAACTTTCTCAAAACATAGTTCAGTTTTAAAACTACTTATTTTTAGAATTCAATTTAAAATATAAAGTATTAAGTGTAAATAAATAAGAGCTCATTTCATGCCACTCAAACCACTGCAAAAAACAAACCCCAAAACCTAGCGTCAACTGTGTCTAGAGAGTTAACGACAATAATATGGAAATTCCAAGATCCACTCATGAATTCACTTGTGTATGTTACATGCATTGATAGAAATATAGTTCTCTCTCATTTTCTAATCTCATGCTAATTCCTTCCTGTTTTAGTCCATTTTTGATACAATATATAGATGACCACACCCATTCATCATGTCCCTTGTTCCTTAAAGATCTGATTCAACATGTAGTACCTAATAAAAACCTTTTTTATCCAATTTTGTTCATTATTGTTCATTTCGCTTACATTTACATATAATAGGCATAAGTTTGAACTGCAAAGTCACAGCCATACTTTACCACATAAATATTTCCAATTTGCTTGCAATAATTAAAAATATTTGTACATGAAAGAATGAAAGGAAAATGACAAAAATTGAAACAAAGTTTATTTTAAGCAATAGTCAACATACTGAAATCCATTTGAAATGTTCCTTGGCATTTATTTTGAAATTTAATAAATGGATATACCAAAAGTGTGCACCATTCTTGAATGGCATATAAAGGTGGAAAATTCCTATTTAGACATGGCATTGATGTTATACTTATTTATAGAAAAGAGTAGTAATAATCAGATATGTAAGAAGCAGTTTCAGAGACTGTGGAAGAATGGAAGAATGGCAGGCTGAAGAAAATCATAGACTTCACGATTGACTAACATGAGATTTACATGATGAGATTTACATGATTCTGATTGTTCAGAAGACTGTCCTCCAAAAGGTGCTTGTATTTAATCAGTCACTAGCCACACTTTAGAAGGTCTTTAATACATACTCTCTTTTTTTCATTTTGACCGATGTGTCTGTTGCCAAAGACCAGTCTATGTAAAAGAAGGCATAGTGAGAATAAGGAAAGCAGTGTGATTTTCTGACAAATTGGGCAGGATATCAGACTCATGTCTGACAGACACCATCTGCTCTTTAGCAGAGAGCAGGGTGCTCATCCAGAGCTACAAGGGAGGAGAGTGGGATGTGGACAAGAATCAGCGCTTGTCCTTGTGATGCAGCTTTGGGTGATTCTGGGGAGATTTGGGTGTGTGCCACGTGCTTTGCTGTCACCTTGTGGTAACAGTGTGGATGCGCTCTCCTCAGGGACGCCTCTTCCCCAGCCGGGTAAGAAAACCAGGTTGTCAGATCGGCAGGGTAACCAGGGAAGACAGGACTGCTTCTCTGATGGGATAAAGTGGTTGAATCCCTTTTTCCAAACTACCCTGTCAAGTTCACATAGAAATCATTCATACTTTATCCCAATTATAAAAGTATTGACATCTTCACTCCACTGAGTCTTCTCTCCACGAGCAGATCATTGTCTCCACAGATGTCAACAATTTGATGACTTTTAGTCAACTATCCAGTTTCCAGTTACACAGCTGTTCATCTTCTGATGAATATAGTGCTAAATATTTCATGAGATAGATTTTAACTGTTGCTGTAATTCAGCTTCTGTTGTGGGAGGGAGAGTTCACAGAAACCGAGTGGAGGAGAGAAAACACAGTTTTGCTGAGTACCATGGAAAGGGGAAAGGGTGCAAGAGGAAAAAGATCCTGCCAGAAGGAGAGAGGAGTTGGAGGCACCCCTGATGCTCTGAACTTGCTGGGTCTCTAACATTTGGGGTTCTGCCTCCACTGGCATTTATTTGAAGTCAGGCCAGTTCAGGCACTAGAGCTTACATCAGCCTTGAATGGCCACAATGGGCTTCATGGCCTCATGTCAGTAACAGTCACTTCGCTCCCTTCTCTGCTGGAGGTTTAAGGACCAGGTGTCTCTGTAATGCCTGAGTTTCCCTTCTTCAGTTAAATCTCTCCTCCTGGGCTGCTGGGCAAGGAACTGGGACTCTCTTTCAACCCTATGAAACCAGGAGTCTATACTTATACTTTGCTGCTCCATACACACTGGAGGGTGAAGTAGTCCAATTTTTTCCTCCATTAGCTTGTGACCAGCACCTGTAACATTGTGTATTCCCATTGATTATACAGCCCAGTGGGTGTGTGGATGTGTGAATGTGCACACCTGGGCTGAGGAGAGAGGGGATAAAGGCGTGCAGAGAGCATGAACATGAGACACACACAAGAATGAGAATAGGAGAGAGCACCCACATGTACATGAGTGAGAGAGAGAGAGAGAGAGAGAGAGAGAGAGAGAGAGAGAGAAACCAGAGAAAGAGTTTGAAGATCCCTGGGGGATTAGAGAACTTGCTTGCCTCTGGGACACCCCCCTCTCCTGCCCTGGTACTGCCCTGGCCCTGTCCTGACCTGCCTGGTATATCTGTGTAGCTGCTAAAACCAATCAAGGACCTGAACAGATTGGTGAACCTGAGGTCTACAATTGGTGAAGAGAAATGGTTATAGTACACATATCTAATAATATTTCCAACATCCATGCATCAGATAACCTTCTTTCTAAAATTAGTTAAAATTCTTGGGATTCATATATATATATATATATGCACATTTATTATACATATTATATATTTAAATATATTATGTGTAATATATTTATATATATGTGGCCTCCTATATATGTTCTATAGGGTGAGGTGTCTGTGGGTATGTGGGAGCTCTGGGCTGGGGTTCCTCCCTGTCAGGCATCCTCACGCACTCATCCTCACCCATCTCATATCACCCACCCCATGACCCAACCTGGGACAATGTGCCAGCAGCTCTGAGCCCTGATCTGGGAGAAGAAGGGCTCTGTCATGAGGCCTGGGCAGCAGTGTCCCTGCTGTGTGGACCTTACATGCAGGGTTATCCTGGGCTCTGACCAGGAGGCTTGGAGATGCTGACACCTAGAAGAGAGAAATTAAGCCAGATGAACTGGTTCTGAAGCTTTATTTGAAGCAAAGTTGCTGTATCATCCCAGACTGTTGATTTTGTGTTCCTGAGCATTCAGACACTAAATAGAAAACTGGGAGCACAACATTGTGATCTGGTAGCTCCTCTAAGAATTACTGAGTATTCAGCTAATTTTAGTCAGCAGGTAGTCCATGTCCGGGACCCTGTACAGGAGAGGTTTCTGTCCCACTGCCCCATGCGTATGTGTCGCTGTGACAATCAAGCATGCAGCACAGTAATAGTCAGCCTCATTTGCAGACTGAGGCCCAGAGATGAACAGGAGCCCTGCATTAACTTAAAAATCCTTGGCTCCAGAGAAGCGACTGGGGACCCAAGAAGACTGGCCCTTATTTGAGTCTGAGTAGTAGTACAGGACATACCGGGGATGGATCCCTGACTTCTGCTGGCACCAGCGTATTGTGTAATCATCTATGCTGAAACCTATGCTCAGGGTGCAGGTGAGTCTGGCTGTTGCTCCGGGAGAAGCAGAGAGTGAGGGCAGCTGAGTCAGTACAGGCTGGGAGAGGGAACCTGTAAACACAGACACATCAGAATGAACTGATCTAACAGGGGGCAATGCTGGTGAATCAAAAGCACAAGACTTTGATTCAGGTGAGGGACCCTAGGGTGTCTGAGACCTGAGCCCCCCTGTGCAGTGAGAGTGGAGCACGAGGAGGAGAGGCGTCCAGGCCATGGTGCTCACAGCTCTATGGGTTATTCCAGGCCTCCTTTTCTTCCCAACCCTCTGCCTCAGCAGGGCTGTGCATGCAAATGTGTTTCAAGCTGTAATTGCCCAACCCTCAGAGCCTGGGTGCCAAAGCTCCACTCACACCCACAGGGAGAAGAAGGGAGGGGTGCTTCACCCCTTGGAAGAGCCCTGAGAGAAGTACCTGCTAACACTATACAAAGTTCTCTGTTCAGAAGACTGTTTCTGACTAGAGAGGGCCTGTTTCTGACCTGAGATCCAGTCAGGGATTGCAGGGCCCAGTCTCCAGGCCCACATACCCATACTAAGCTACTGTTGGGCCAATGGGGCAGTCCCACAGCACCCCCTGCTGGTCTCCGACACACACTCACTGTGGCCCCAAGTCATGAGAACCCAGCAGATGGCATAGCCACCGGTCCCTGTCTAGTCATACACCCTGGGTCTCATTCTTAGACACATGTGTTTGATAAACTGTGTAGTAAGCTGTAGTTTTCACTTGTACACGTTGATGTGCTCATGGAAGGAACAGAACCAAACATAATTCGATATAAGTCTACCTCCCCTTAGAGTACATTCTCGAATGTACTTTAGATGGTGCATATTAGATGTTCTTAAGTGACAAGAGGAGAGCTTAGCTGGTGTGAAAGCTCCTTTAGTTCCGATATGAAAAAGGTTTGAAATGGAAGTTTTCTAATAATCATCTCAACGTCATAGGAAAAGAATACAAAATACAAATACAAAATACAGATACAAATACAAACACAGAATACAAAAATACAAAAAGAACTATTTTAAAATCAGGTGGCTACCAAGACATCTCCCAAAATAGGAACTGAGAAGGAACTGATGCTGCAACAGCAAAACTGCTGAACTCCCTGTGTGGAGAAACTTCTAATCAGCCACATCCATGCCCATTGTTGATGCTGATAGAACAGAGAACTCTGGCCGGGCACGGTGGCTCGTGCTTGTAAGCTTCATCCTATGAAGCGGCCGGGGCTAGGGACCGCGGTTCGACTCCCACCTGGGGCCCGTAGCGAGACCTAGTTCCAAAAAAAATAGCTGGGTGTGGTGGCGCGCACCTGTCATCCCAGCTACCTGGGAAGCTGCAACTGGGGATTGCTTGAGTCTGTGGTACCCCAGGCAACGAGAGCCTGCGGTTCCATGGGCAAAAATAGCGAGACCTAGTCTCAAAAAAAAAGAACAGAGAACTCTGCAGAAAGTTTAGGACAGAACATGGCACAGAGAGTGCTGGCAACAGGAAGTTGGAGCCTTTGAAAGATAATGACTTAGAGACCCAGAAAAACAGCAAGAGCCACATGCCTGACCCGAGGCCATGGCAGTTACATGGCAGTTGTCCTACAGGTTTTTTATAAAATCCTAAGATCAAGCCTAGATAACTTCTTGATGTCCTTACCCCATCGCATACACTCTCCTATAAATCTCCTATAGCCACTGGTTCTCTGATGAGTCAATTATTTTTTCATGAAACCCCATAGGACAGAAGCCAAGATTATTAGCACACATCCTGAACTTCTCCCCGCTCTTTTACTAGCCCACCTCAGTTTTTAAAAGTTTTTTGTTGTCCTGTGGTAGATAGCAGTTAAACCCATAACTTATCCATTGTCATTAGTGATATGGGGTCTATTCGTTATTCTCAGCAGGGATTGTTTTCCAGTCTGAATTTAAATTGATCCAGGCTGGTCATCTGAGTGGAATCCTGCCCTCCCCCAAGAGCCTGGGCGACCTCTATTGCTGGTCCTTGCCAGGTCATGGTGACTGCAATTGTGTCCGTAACTCTGGGACACAGACACCTCAAGACACACCCCATGAAGTGTCAGCTCCATGCAGGGGCCACATCCTCTGTCCTCATCCCTCTCTGTGAGGTACCATGACATCAGTGTCCCAAGTCACCTTTTCAGATACCCATGAATTCCCTCCCCTGTAAGGTCTATTCTAAGGGGCCTTGGGCCCCCAGGTGATTTCCTGCCTGTGTGCACACCGAGTCCAGCACAATGATACCTGTGAGGTATCAAGAGACTGGGTCCCAGCCCCCTCCATCACGTGCTGTGGCTCTTAATGCTCTCACCCCACATAGAAGCTGCTCCCCTGGCTTCTCTCCAGCCTCTCAGCCCAGCTCAAGGCCTTAGGTTCTGCTTGCAACTGCTGGTTCACTTGGGGGCCCCAGGCTTGTGGGGTGGGGTTTGGATCTGCTCCTGACCTCTGGCTTGGCTTCGGGAATTTCACCTGAATCTTCACCTGAAGCAGCCGCACTGCACCCTCCACCTAGAGTCACCCCGTTTGCAGGTCTTTGCTCAAGTATCCCTTTCAGGAGGACTCCAGTCACACTGTACCAGGGGCCCCCCTACAGGCCTTGTCTTAACTATGTGTATGTATTAGGTGCCTGGCGGGGCCTGGGCCAGGACAGCTGCAGAGAAGCAACAGAATCCCTGGCCGAGACTCAGCAGCAGCTGTCAGGCTCTTGCTCTGGGCAGAAGAGAAAGGGAGTTGGTGTCTTACTTCCCTACAGGCCAGGAGTGCTGTGGGAGCACTGAGAGTATAGTCATAAGACTGGCAGTCATAATCAGCTCTGTCCTTAGACTGGAACCCAGAGACGGTCAGGGTGGCCGAGCTGCTAGACCTGGAGCCAGAGAATGAATCAGGGAGCCCAGAAGATTGATTGCCATTAGCATATATCAGGAGGTTGGGGGCTATTCCTGGGAGCTGTTGCGGGCTATTGTGGGCTGTTGTGCCCACAGCACAGCTTCCCACACTGGAGCTGCTGCCAGTGCAAGAGATGGTGACCCTCTGGCCCAGGTTCCCAGACACTGAGTGAGGCTGAGTCAGCACAGACTAGGCCCAGGATCCTGGAAGGGGGAGAAACGCAGAGATGGTGATGCTTCAGGCTAGAGACAAGAGCAGAAAGCAAGGCCCAAACCTTTTCCCAGGGTTGGTCCTCCGCCGACCATATCCTGTCACCTGTGCAGTGAAAGGAACAGCAGGAGGAGCAGCAGGGGCCATGATGGAGGTCGTCACCCAGTCCTGCTCTCTGTGACCCCACAGCTGAAGCAGAGCTTCCCCACACCTCTCCTCCCTTCTTCATACTTTGCGAGAGGGAGGACCCATCATGCAAATGAGCTCACCCAGGTTATTGAGCCTCCACGGGGCTTGGGACATGTCCTTCCACCTGATGGTGATGGGACTGGGGAGGACTGTGTTCTGTGGGGGCATATGATGGGAAGGTCACAGCTGTGAGGTCAAGCACAGGGAACTACACAGTCAGGCTCTGAGCATCTCAGAGGGTCAGGCCCAGATGCACCATCTGTGACAAGGTGGCCACAGGCTGTGGAGATACCTCTCACCTCGCCAGGGCTCTGTCGACTGTCCCTGTCAAAGACAGCACAGGTGTGGCCTCTTCCTCCTCAGGGTCATGTCACCATCTACTCTGACTCTTCACCTGGGAGTCTGTCCTCTGTGCCATGACTGTTTTGTGGACAGTGCAGAGCGGGCATCCCTCACATAGATTCCCTGGCAGGATCAGCTCCAGGGCAGTGATCAACTCATCTGGGACCTGTCCCCTCTGTGTGCCCCCAGGTCTGTCCTTGTGGGGGAGTCCTCCTTGGTAGCCAAGTGCTCCTAAGGGTTCCTCAGCACTGAGGTGAAAGGAGTATCGTCACCTGGCCATGCAGAGGAGTAAGGAAGAGTTTCTGTGTCTTCCTGTTTTCCTGTTGTTCTTTTTACCTGATTGCTTTTCCAACATAGGGAGCAACAGTCATGCATAATCTATGTCCAACAACCCTACCAGCTCACTCTCCAAGACAAGCATTCCAAACTATGCCCTGTGTAGAATTTTCACTCTTGCTTCTCTTACTGATGGAAACGTGAGAAGTGCAATGTTAGGTGGTTTCCCAGAGTAACATCACGAGGGTCCTGCACAAATTTACATGGTGTGTACAAGTTTACACACTGGTTGTGCAAGGACCACAGCCCCTGGCTGGATGCCATGTACAGTGCTTGCAAAATGCTTGCAAAATGCTCCTCCTGCGGAATTCCCATGGATAGAATAACCTGTCAAATATCAACCAGGCAATGGTCCAGAGCCCCCTGATGCACCATAGTTGTTAGGATCAATGACTCAAGGAGAAGATTAAGTAAATCATCTCTAGTTTACACACAGCAGGGAAGCCAGCGGGAACTGTTTAAACATGAGAGAAGACTTGTTCAGTTCTTCCCTGAAAAGCATCCAGGACATATTAGTTAATTTGAAAGTGATTGTGACAATGATCTCTTTTTATTAGAACCCAACAGTATATGTTATGTGCTTGTTTGGAAAATTCTGGAAATATCAATCACAGACTCTTGTTTGATTCTATCAGTGTCGTGTGCTGTGTGTGGAGGAGGGGGGGCAGGAGGGTAGTCAGGCCTATCCTGTGCTCTATTGCTAAGTGTGTTACAAGTCACATTTTCTTGAGATTTTAAACAGAGAGCCTAAGCCTCTTCTGTGTGGGGGAGAGAAGGGCTTGCACTTGGGATCTTGGTGAAGGCAAGTGTGAGGGACAGGATTCTTCACAGCAGGATGCACATCCATTATCATGAACAGGATTAAAGAATTTAAAATATGTCCTGAGAACAGCTCTCAACTTAACAAAATATGAAGAATAGTCCAAACCCCCTGCACTCAAACACCTTACCTCAACCAGAATCACTAAGATTCGCATTGTGTCCTCTTCCTCTTCAGGAGGAAGAGGACATGCTCATGCTCCTCTCTCACTGAATACGGAATAAACACCATATCACTTCACTGACCTGTGCTCTGGCGATTATTACATTTTTAATGTCTCAAATCTACTGTGCTATGAAACAGATTCTCACATTGCTTCTTTGTGTTTACTCTCCCAGGTTATCAAATTGAATGCCTGGACTGATGGGAAAAGTGAAGGAAGAGCAAGGCCCCCATGTCTGGGGCAGGAGGTGTTCTGGGAGGACACACTTAAGCAGACCCAGATCGACACATGCACCACACAAGCTGTGTGTTCGTTTCCTTCATCCACAGAGCCCAGTGAGAAATCACATCCTCTCTGCACACACATTTAAACTCATCATTCTCCCTTCATGAGCTTTCACCCAGTGTTTTGGGCAATTTAACATTAAAATTGTAAGTACTGAAGTTCTTAGATCACATACTGAATTGTGAACAGATTATTGAGTTAATTATTGAGATAATTGGGTTAATTATCTGACAAACTCTTAGTTCAGTGAAAGGTGGACAAAGTTTCAGCAACAACCCTGCACTTGGCTGTTCATCTGCTCATGCTCATACGACCTGCAGTTTCATCCCATGCTTAAAAAACACTCTCTAAGAGAGTAACAGCAGATGGATATTATATCTTCATGTGATTGATGTCAATATTTAAATCATTCCCTGCACAGCAGCCTGACCAGATCGTGGGCTCCACTTTGCCTGAGAGGTGACTCCAGGAGCTGAGGTCCTGATGCTCTGAGCTCAGCAGAGTCTATGTGGCTGTCTGTCTAACCATCAGGAGCACAGAAAACAGAGAGATGGCGCATCACCTATTTATCAGGCTGAATGGACAGACAGGGCTCCGAGTCAAAGGGTCTGATATCTGCTAGCAAGTCCTTTCAGTTCAGTCACTCTCCAACGGGTGATAGCTTCCCTCCCCTCCCAGGGATATGGGGACATCAGGAACTTTATTGTCTATCCTAAGTTGGGCAAGGGACACTACCATCCTTGTGTGGAGTCCCAAGATGCCTATACAGAGTAGCCTGTACAGAGCAGCCCTCCTCTTAACCCCTACCCCACCCCACACACAGGTGTCACCCAGCTGTCAGTAGAACCAAGGAGCAGATGCCATGTTTGAAATATTTCACCTCTAGGATGTGAGGGCGATCTGGCTGCGACATCTGTCACCCCATTGATCGCCAGGGTTGAAATATTTCACCTCCATGAAGTGATTGCAGAGGAAACAAGAACTCAGCCATAAGGCTTTGGCAGTCAGGGGTAATTTGAAAGAAAAAATAAGCACTGATCTACAGACACAAGAGGAGACAGGCACAGGAAAGGACAGCCTTCCCTGGGGGTCCAGTTGAGGAAAGACCCAGGCTGGGGAGGCTCTGGGGAGTTTTAGTCTCACTTCCCCATGGGTCTGGGGCACTGTTGGCCTTAGCTGCTATCACTAGATTGACAGTAGTAGTTGGCTCCTGGGCTGCAGCCCAGGGATGGCCAGGATGGCAGCACTGGAGGAGCTGTCAATGGAGCCAAAGAACCGTCAGGAACCACTGATGGCCATCACCATTGATCACAGTGCTGGAGGCACTGCCCGGGCACTGCTGTACCAGTACAAATAGTATCTCCCAACAGTACCGCTGCTGCAGGTGCAGAAGATGGTGACAGTCTGCCCCACAGACTAGGACACTGAATGGTGCTGAGTCACCTCCTTCCTCCAAGAGACTCTGAGGAGGGAGCAGAAGGAGGTCAATGAGGTCAGAAATGACCTGAATCCCAGAGCGAGAGATCATTATCTGGGGTGAAACCCTGGTGAGCACCCAGAGTTCCCCACTGCACCACCTGTGCAAAGAACAAGGAGGGAGACAATAGACTGAGCCCAGATCACGGTGGAGATGTCCCTGGCTCTGCTTCTTGAGTCCCGCAGACAGGACAGAGCCCACCTACCCTTAGGGGACACCCTTATCCACAGGGTGGGAGGTCTCCAAGCAAATCTTCACTTCTTGGGAGGTTGAGCAAGCCCCTCCTTCATGCTCAGCGTGCGCACCAGCTGAGAAAAACATTGCAGGGCTGGGGTCACACAGAACACCTGCAAAGACAGACTGAAGCTCACAGCTCACAACTCAGAAACTGAGCACTGGCGCCCTCTGGTGGGAGTAGGTGACATGGCGACTTGAGTAGTGGCTGGCGCTCAGGGTGTATGTAGCCCTGCCCACCTCTCACTGCTCACAACTCAGCCTGTTGCCCTGGCTTCTTTAAGTGATAAATATGGGGGTACGCTTCCCCCATATTTGTGGTTTGACAAGTCATTTTATTGATCTCTGTATGAAATTCAGTTCTATGGGTTGATAACCTAATGGAGGTATTAGTTTCATGTTTGTTATCAGAAATGAATCAGCAATAAACAAGCATGTGCATACTCTGTAACACAAGTCACAAATTTACGAAATACTCAAAGAGCATGACTTCTGGATTGTGTCCTGTCATGACTAGTTGCTAGAATTGTTGCTAACTAGTTGCTAAATGTCAAACATGAATTTGACATTTTGCATTCCCACTTTCGACAAGTTACCATTTCTGCTGCTCCCACCTGGACAGATTCTATTGTTTTCAATGTGTTTGTTCTTAGTCAACCTAAAAGGAGATGGGTGGCATTTCATGGTTTACATGTGCATCTTCAAAGCGATTTGCAGTGCTGAAAAACTTTACATTTTTTGCTCTTTGTACATCTTCCTAAGGGGTCACTTCAGCAGGGGGAGGTATTGCCTTCCACCAGGGGCCTCAAGAACTTCACAAATATCTAACCTCAGGTAAACAAGACAAATCCATTGTCTTTAAGGTTTCTAGCTCAGGGAGTTCCAGTGAAGCCCTGTATGGTCCTCGATGACATCAAGGGTTTGCACAGAGGATTCTGGCTCCCTAGGTCAC
>PVHY01012683.1:0-43691 GCA_004024945.1 Uropsilus gracilis | reverse complement strand
ATTGATCTGTCTGCTTTTGTACCAGTACCATGCTGTTTTAATTATTATGGCTTTATAGTATATTTTGAAATCTGGCATTGTCATGTTTCCATTCTCTCTTCTATTTGTCAAGAGGGTTTTGGCTATTCAGGGTCTTTTGTTATTCCATATGAATTTCAGTAATTTTTGTTCTATCTCTTTAAAATATGTCATTGGGATCTTTATTGGAATTGCATTGAATCTGTAGATTGCCTTTGGTAAATAGCCATTTGATAATGTTGATTCTTCCAATCCATGAACAGGGAATGTCTTTCCATTTTTTAATTTCATCTTCTATTTCTTTTAAGAATGTTTTATAAACATCATGGTACTGGTACAACAACCGACAATCAGACCAATGAAACAGAATTGAGAACCTGGAAATAAAGCCACACATATATAGTCAACTAATCTTTGACAAAAGAGTGAAAAACTTACACTGGAACAAAGATAGCCTCTTCAATAAATGGTGCTGGGAAATTGCATGGACTTAGACATGCAAATAAATGGATCAAGACAAATTCCTGACACCACGTACAAAAATCAATCCAAAATGCATAAAAGACTTAGATGTCAGACCTGAAACCATAACATACATAGAGGAAAATTTGGGCAAAACTCTCCATGAAGTATAATTCAGAAATCCCTTTCTGGAAACATCTGCAGAAGGCAAAAAATTGAAGGAAAACATAAACAGATGGGATTACATCAAACTAAAAAACGTCTGTACTGCAAAAGAGACAACAGAAAAAACTAAAAGAAGCCCAACCAAATGGGGGAAAAAATTGCCCTCCACAAGAATGATAAGGTTTTAATAATGCAGATCCACAAGGAACTCACACAACTAAACAAAAACAAAACAAGAAGCCCAATCAAAAAATGGGGAGAACTAAAAAAACACTTCTCCAAAGAGGGAATACAAATGGCCAACAGTCACATGAAAAATTGCTCAGTGTCACTAGCAATCAGGGAACTGCAAATCAAAACCACAATGAGAAACCTTACACATCAAAAAAACAGGCAACAACAAGTGCTGGCATGGATGTGGAGAGAAAGAAACACTCTTACACTGCTGGTGGCAATGTAAATTGGTGCAGCCACTATGGAAAGCAGTATGGAGGACCCTCAAACTAATGAAAATGGAACTACCATTAGACCCAGCCGCCACTCTTCTGGGAATCTACTGAAAGGAAACCTCAATGTGGGTACAAAAGGACATCTGTGCTCGGATGTTTATTGCAGCACTATTTATAATTGCAAGGATATGGAAACAACCCAAATGCCCCAGAACAGATGAGTGGATGAAAAAGATGTGGTATATATACACAATGGAGTATTACTCATCAATTACAAATGACAAATTTGATGAATTTATGGAAACCTAGATATACCTAGAAGAAATCATAGTAGCAGAAACAAGTCAGAAAGAAAAAGACAGAAACCAAATGGTTTCACTAATATATGGACAACCAAATGAAAGTACACAGCAGGAGGGTGGGGAACAGCTGGAACAGCTGGAACAGTCAGGGAGGGGAGGTGGTGGGTGACACCTAGGGATTAAAATGATGTGAAATATATATAAATAAATTATTCAATTATTTTTAAAAAGAATGTTTTATAGTTTTCTTTGTATAGATATTTTACTTTTTTTGTTAGGTTTATTCCCAAGTATTTAATTTTCTTTGGTGTGATGGTAAATGGGGTGGCTTTTTTAATTTATTCTTCTAATTCTTTGCACATATGAATGCAATGGGTGGATGAGGGCAGTTCTCCAGGGTCTGGCTGTGACAGTGATGCAGGGAATGGACCCTCCCAGCCGGCCTGGTGTAAGCGGTGACTTCTGGCTACTTCTTTTCTTTAATGACGTACTTCTAATATAGAAATATAAAAAATATTAAGAACACACATTCTACCACTCCTCATTCTCATCAGATCTTAATACTTTGTTCTTATTTGCATTAGATACTTTACATTTAAGAAACAAAATATTTTAGACTCAATAACTTCCTTATAAAACTTGCCTTATTTGTGGTTAATGCAGCCCTCATATTTTTTATTATCATGTCTTAGTTCATGACAGATGCAATGTTAGACACAAATCTTTGACTCCATGGAGCTAATATTCTCATGGGGAAACACAAAAAATTCAATAAATGTACTATTTATTGCATGAAATAATTGCAAAAGATTAAAACAGGAAAAATAGCTATAAAGTGCAGGAAGAGGTTGGAATTTTGATAAGGGCAAAATTTTAGTTACAGTAGCTATTTACATACTATATATAGTTGTATCCAAAACAATAAAATCGTGTCAAATTTTTGAAACTTTATATAGTTGATACACTACTAAACACGTATTTCTAAAACCTATGCATTTTATTCAACATATTTTGACTTAATCATGCTAGCACTGGTTTATTCCAATTTACTACTGTATAGCATTTCATATCATCATAAGCATCCACAATTTATTTACCTATTGTCCTATTCATGAATATTTAATTATTTGTGCTGGCTTGGGAAGCTCCAGCCAGCTTGGCCTATGGGGGCCACCCGTGTCCTGATCTGCACGCTCTTGCAGCAGCCAGCCAGCCTCTGGCTGGAGCACCCTCTGCCATCAAGTTAGCTGGTGAGAGGGTCTCAGGGGCTGGCCTGGGAGACCCCAACTGGACCGGCGCCCAGGCAAGAAAAGACCTACTCAGGGTCAGGGAATACCGGGCGGGGGTGGGGGGGGGGGTCTTGCCAGTTCACTCTCATTGCACTTAGTCCTCAGGAGAATGAGAAAAACAAACTTTGCAAACAGCGACATAGAAAGTGTGAGGGACCAGATAAGCACCCTGCCAATGCAATTGGGCAGGATGCAGGAGGACTATCACAGAACATGATGGACTGGAGAGACAACCATGATGAGGACCTATCACAAAAGTGCGCCCACAAACTCGTCAGGAATGGATGAACCAAGACCCCATTCCGGGATACGCTGCCCAAGAAAACCAGGAGCCCCTCCCCACACCGTGGGAGAGGAAGCCCACCGAGTTGGGGAACTGGCTCCACAACAAACCTGCAAAGGGAGAGAGTGGAGACCATCCACAAAGGCGGTGGTGGATGCCGATCCTCACCGAGAAACCTCATTACAGTAAACGACTGGGAGCAAGGCCCCCCCAGCCAGAAGGCAGAGCTATGGGGTGAAGAGGCAAAGGATATACCGGGAGAATGGACTGGAACGGGCAGCCAGCAATGAGAACACATGGTTCAACCTCAAACGAGCACGGACAGGCTGCCCAATGCGAAGCTAAGACTATAATCCTTCAGGCACAGAATGCCGGGTACCAGGAACACAGCCCCTCACCTGTCAATAGACACAGCCACAGAAAAGGAAGAGAGACCGATGGACTGAACATATATCACCAAACAACGAGAGAGGAGTTTGAATGAATAGACGGACCATAGGGATGGGGGGAGGGGAGGGAAGGCATCCTAGCAACCAGTTATCTATGGAAGAAATTTTTTAAAAATGAATATAAAAAATATATATTTAATTATTTGCAATCTTTCCCTAATACAAAAAAAAGTCACATGACCCTTCTTGTACATGTCTACATATGTAAAAATCATCCTAAGATATTCCTGCCTAAATGACTACATCAATTTACAACCTCTTCAGGTTCCACTTCTGGTTTGGTCCAATAGCAGCTGGTGGACCTACTCTTCGAAATACAACAATTACAAATCCTGCCTAAAATTTAAAAGAAAAACAACTTGAAGGAATTGGTGATTAGTCAAAAGGAGGTCAATTCAGGAGAGATATCAGCATGTGAAGAAATGAAGGTACTGAAATATGAGTTTCATTCCTTTTGGTTTTTGGTCCAAGGAATGGTTATTCACATGGGTCAGCTCACCTTCAAGAGCTTATGATAGCCTTTTTCATCAGAACTACCAAAGCACATCATGTAGAACAACTGCAACTACTAAAAGTGAAGAGGAAACTACTAGAAAGAGAGCACCAGAGAAGAGGCAATATAAATAATGTATCTCTACCCAAATCTCTAGCTGACTCTTAAACTCATGACTGCAGAGCTACATGAACACAACAATATCTAGCTGGGAATAAAAGAAATAAACTCAGATTTAAGATCCCAACTCAGATTTAAGTAGTTACTGTCCAAGTTAACTAGTCATTTGTTTAAAAGAAATACACTTTAAAGGAAAATATTAAAATTTAGTTATTGCATTATAACATTCCAGAGCACAATTAAAAGCTACTTAATTTTTAAAGAAAAGTGACGTCTTAGCAAGAAAAAAGACAATGAAAAGCTGATTGAGAATTAAAAGGTGATTCAGGTGTTAGAATTAACAGACAGGATTTTAAAGTCTATTCTGCTCAGGGAAGTAAGAAAAAAATTATTAATGAGTGACAAAATAGGAATGTCAGCAGAGAAATAAATAGAAAGTATTTTTAAAAGAGCTAAATGGAAACTTTAGGATACAAAGTCACAGTGTATTTTTTGCAAGGGTTTCTTTTTTTTTAACCCATCAGCACCAACACTTGTTATTCCTTATATTTTTATAATATCTATTCTGAAAGTGTGAGATGACATCTCATTGTGGTTCTGATTTGCATTTCCCTGATGACAAGTGATGTTGACTTATTTTTTTTACCTAATCATTGGCCATCTGTATGCTTTTGGGAAAACATCTATTCAGGAGAAATTTTTCTTTCATCGGAATTTCCAGAACAGAGTGCCTGTGAGAGTCATATGACATTTAGCTGCTAACTTATGCCACATTTATCTATAAAATGGAACTAATGATGATGTCCTCAAAAGATATGAGATGTGAGAAATAAATAAAACACATAAAGTAATATATATAAGATAGTGCTTAGCATATGTTAAGGGTCTAATAAAATTAGGTCCCTATTTTTTTAAAAAATAATGAGAAAAAAATGAGAGGAATTGAAAAAAAGAGGGGAAATTACTGTACATGCCTACCATTAAATCATGTTGTCTAAGTTAAAGAAAAACTATAAGACTGGCACTGAAACAAGAAAGCATTACCCAAACACAAGGTTAAAAACAACCAACAGCTCCTACAAGGAAAAAGACTGAAATTGGTGATTTTAAATATGTTCAATGCACTAAAAGAAGTCATATCTAAGGAACTAAAGTAAAATACAACTACAATGTCATACCAACTCTAAAATGACAATAAAAATACAGAAAGAAAGGCTTAAGAACTAAAGAGGAATTCTGAAATAAAAATAACAATAACAAAAATGAAAAATTCATCAGGCAATCTTAACAAGAGATTCAAGCAGACATAAAGAAAAAAATCATTGAACAAAAATACAGATAAATTAATCAACAACAGCAGCAAGAATTGTAGACATAGAACAAACCTCGGAAATGTGGGGCACCCTTAAGCGTACCAACATACACAAATGAGAGTCCCAAGAGAAGAGAGAAAGGACAGTAGTATTTAAAGAAATAATAGCTGAAAACTTCCCCAGTCATATGAAAAAACATTAATCTATATACCCAGGAAACCCAGGGAGTTGATCTATGAGTGCCTACACACATCATATCACAATCAAACTGTTCAAAGTAAAAAAAGCAAAAAGAACTTTGAAAGCTGCAATAGAGAACCAAATCACCATTTCTATGTGAGCCTCAATTAGATTAACAGCTAATTTTTTTGTCAGGAACCATGGAAACCAGAAACAGAAGGGTATAGTATTCAAAAGGTTGAAAGAAAGAAAAAAACTGAACTATCAACCCAAAATTCTATATCTGAAAATAAATCTTCAAAATTGAGGCTACACAAAAACACAGAGAACTCATCACCAGCAGACCATCCATAAAAAAGTGAACATGTCCTTGATACTGAAATGAAAGTACTCAAATCCATAAGAAGAAACAGGGCTGAAAAGATAATATAAAGGCAGTAAAATGGATTTTTGTTTATAATTTTTTCTTCTGTATGATTTAAAATACAACCAATAATTGTGTTGATGTGAAGGTAAACAAGTGAATCAACTAAGTCCCTTAAAAAACTGCCTGTACCCCAGTAAACATGTAGTGGTATGAAATATCTTTTTTATCGTTATGATTGAAGTAAAAGATCTTTTTATTATTATTTCAACATATGTGAAACATCAATGTTGATAACTACTTAGCAAGATAAAGCAAATGAAACCTATGAAACATAATGATCAATGGACTAACAGGTTTCTCAGCAAAACGTTTTTATTTCCCCTTTAGAATGTGAGACTATTGACAGAAGCTGTGCGTTAGAGAAAAGCTAGTCAAACTAACTTCAAATTCTAAATTGAAAGACTAGAAGTTGTTTCTAAAAATATTTAGTTTGAAGTGATGGTGGAATATCTAAGTGTCCTAAAGGAACCTGACAAAGCTGGACTGGAGTTTAAATAGGGGGTGAAACCTGAAAATTATTATCATAAAAGTGATAACTAAAGAGAATTGTAGCTCCCTAAGTGAAAAAGAATGCATATAGAATGACAGAATCAAAGATTGAGACTTTAAAGAAAACTGAAGAATAGAGGAATTTCTATGAAGAAAACAGCCAAACACACAACCAAAAGGAAAAGGATCTGTAAATTTTAGTAATGCAATGACTTTTTTAAGCTAGTCAATTTGTTCCTAGAAGAATACTTTAATGCTAAAATAAAAGATTCTATCCAGTCTACCTAGAAGAATTTACATACACAGCCTTCACATGATGGTGGTTCTGAGATGAAATTTCACCTAGAAAAATAGCAAGTGTTCTTATGTTATGTTCAATGTCTTCATATCCAAATTATGCTTAACAGCTAAATTTGTTGGAGATAAAGCTATATCATTTGGCTCACTTTAATAAAGAAAGGAATCCTATTTCCTATGTTAATTATGGAGAAGTGTAACCTTTTTTTGTTGTTGTTTTTTGTTTTTTGAGACTAGGTCTCGCTATTTTTGCCTGTGGGACTGCAGGCTCACGTTGCCCAGGGTACCACAGACTCAAGCAATCCCCAGCCTCAGCTTCCCAGGTAGCTGGGATTACAGGCACGCCCCACCACGCCCAGCTATATTTTTTGGAACTAGGTCTTACTACGTACCCCAGGCAGGACTTGAACCACGATCCCTAGCCCCAGCCACTTCATAGGCTGAAGCCTACAGGCATGAGCCACTGTGCCCGGCTAGATGTGTAACCTTTATCCTCACTAAAATATTATGGAAGTCATCAAATACAAGGACCAGTTACTGAAAAGAGCGCCATTTAATGACTGAATTATAGATTCATTCAAAAAACTTTTACTGGAGGCAGTTCAAGATGGCAGTGGAAAAAGATTCTGGACTCACCTCTTCCCACAGCCACATGAAACCTACAGCTATATAAGGCAAACGCATAGCTGTATATTTCTTTTCTCTGAAAAAACAGAGGGGGAATGAGCTGAACAACCCTTTCACAGCAAGGAACAAAAGGACCACACCAAAGGTGATAGAAAGCAGAGATTCAGTCTCACATAAAATCCCAGACCCACCACACAAACTTACAAAGGGAAGACCTCATAAAAAATGAGCTTCTCCCTGAGGAGTCAGGGGTTCATGTTTTGGGAGCCTACACTGCAGAGAGGTCTTCCAAAACACCTAGTTTTGCAATCCAAAGGGGTCTGTAAAGAGAATACAGGAGACATTAGAAAATGAAAAGTATACTCTTACAGGGCAAATACATAAACTCATTCAATCCAGAATCCAGTGCAAAAGTAGCAATTCAAAAAATCATACATCAAAGAGACTAATAAGCTAATATTACAGCATCTGCCAGGGACACACAGTCTTTGGAACTCTATCAGGGAGAGAGGCACAGGTGGGCACCGTTTTTGCATGTACACTCTACTTATACTACAGCTGGAGCTGGGATGCCATTCTAACCCTATCCCTATCTAATTAGAGTTGGCCAACATGGCATGATTCCCACCTCCTCCTAACACTGCCCCACCATGACATCACTGAAGTCAGAGGAGTTCTCAAGGATGTAGGTCAGGGATGCTGTCTTTGCAATCACCCTCGGCCTTGCTTCAGCTCCCCTCCCAGAAAAACAATTAGATACTCATTTAGAAGGCTGATTCTTTCAGCTAGTCCCAAAGGACACCTCCACATCACCAGGTCTAGAGGCCAGCAGAGTCCTAGAGGTCCACATATGTTGACACACTTTGAAAGCTGACACCAGAGACACTGTGTTGATACCTGGCATATTGAAACTAATTAGTAAAAAGAGATTACTCCTCTTGGAACACTGACAACAATGGGGACCCATCCAAAATAAACCAGCCAGGTTTGGTGGTACGCTCCTGTAATCCCAGCTACTGGGAGGCTGGGGCTCAGGATCACTTGAGTCTGTGGGTTCGGGACTACCCCAAGCAACATAACGAGACCTAGTCTCTAAAATAAAATAACAAAGAATAAACCAGGCTATGTAGATAATTACGAATGTTCAAGAGACAGCAAAAAAAAAAAATACAGCAAATTTGAAGGCCTCAACATCTGTGCTTCTACACCACTTTCAAGACTGGGAGAAGCAGCTGCTTCACCAAGTATATAAAAACAAACACAGAGTCAAACAAAATGAAGAAATAGAGGAATATGTTCCAAATGAAAGGACAAAATAAAACCTCAGGAAAACAACAAATTCAAAATAATATTGACAAGATGTGAGGGAGATCTGGCCAGGGTTGATTCAGCTGATCTGGCAGGCTAGGCTTCCTCACCGTTCCATGCCCGTCCCTCCTGAAGCAGCTCGCTCAGTTGAAGAGGGCCTTCCCCAATAGAGAGGAGAGTATACAAGAAGCTGCTTTGGTCGAGGGTATAGGAGTAGCTGCGCTCCCCTGCTAGAACCTCCAAACAAAATAATGTTGACAACTTGTTAACCAAACTCAAGAGTGGATGAACAAAGAGACAACGACAATAAAGAGACAGAAAACAGAAAAAAAAAGGGGGGGGGATAAGAAAATTTTTAAACTGCCAACAGAACCAAACCATAGAGCAAAAGAGGGGGAGGGAGGGCAACGGGGGAGGGGGAGAGCACAAAAGATTAAGATGGTTAGCCAGTGTTAAGGAGCCTTGAGAACCTTGGTAGACAATGATGTAATACGTGTGTGTATAAATATCTACGCAATAAATAAAAAAAGAGATAGAAAACATAACAATGAACCAAAGAGATGTACCCCACTGTTCAAACACATCTCAAACTTACTTGTCTAATGAAAAAACTGAGTCTCTACTTTCAAAAAGCTAGTTTACTATGGAGTCCAAATGACAAATATGTAGACAATTATTAAACTACTGGGATAAATGTTATCAAAAGAGATTGCTTTGCTTTCATTCCTGGGAACTCATGGAAAATAGAATTATCTTTGATTCATAGTGTACCTGATTCTTAATTCAAGTTGGACCTTGAAGTAGCTCATTTTGAAAATATTTTTTATATTAGCCTTACTAAGTTAAAATACAGTAGCTATTTTCTTTATTCATAAAGTCAAGACTTATGATCTCTGTCTTACTGAAAATGCTCATTCTTTAGAAGAGTGAGTGAACATCTAATAAGATGAGAAAATAAAAATTTAAAAAGTGCATAATAACAGTGGACAAGGATACAAACAACTGGAATGTTCACGTATTGCTGGCAGGAAGGCAAATGGTACAGCCACTGTAGGACATCAGTTGAGAAGTGTCTCATAAAGTTAAGCAACACTAGCAATCTCTTACCCCTCGAGTACGGGAATCAGCAAACTACTTCTGAAAAGAGCCAGACAGGAGATACTACAGGTTCTGTGGGTCACACCATCTCTGTCACAACTGCTTAACTCTGCCACTACAGCATAAAGGGCCACGACAGGCAATTTGTAAATGAACAGGCAGATCATGATTCAATGAAGTTTTGATTCAATGAAGTTTTTCAGTTGAGCCAGATACACATAGGATCCTGTAACGGATATAAAGCTAAAGAATTTAAGACACATCTGATGTCTGCACTACCCTTTCACCTCAATCAATGTCCTGCTGCCAGGTTCTTGCATTGTGGCTCAAAGCAACATCTTTGGGGTTATTTTGTACTGTGATTTAGCATTACTTCCTCTTCTCCCTCCACTTCACCTCCATTAGTTGCTTGTTTAGTAGGAAGCTAGATCAAAGAACTGGCAATTACAGTAACACCTCAGCACAGGCAGCTTTCCAAAGAGGTATTTGTCACACCTCCTGTGACCACATCCAAGCACCTCCAAGAATTCGTTGATGTCTTTTCAAACCCTCCAGTGAGATCCTGATTCATCTCAAGGAATAAGAAGACAGCTCTCTTGTCTCAGCACCTGCTTCAAGTACTTGTCTATTAACATGAGACTCAGGCACACCAAACACCAAATGCTCTTTCTTCCCAGAGGAAGAAGTATCCTTGGCAATGCTGTGTTTTGGTGAAAAATTGAAACAGCCAAGTTATTTGTGTTCCCATTCTTGGAAGGATATATATTATTTTTGGATGGTGACCTCAGTCCCAGATCACATATGGGCAAAAGTAGAGCAAGACTTGAGTTGTCCCAGATTCAGCAGGGCTCTGTCTCTGCCTGGATATCACCTCCAGCAGCTTGCAGCCCATCAGGAGCCTGAGGGCCATGAAAGATGGCTAAGATATGCTGCATCTGATCTGCTCGATGCAGCCACCTCACTGGTAATAATATACATGCTCCTTAGTCAATTCAGTGAGAAACTTAAAGTTCTGCGTGGATAAGAAAGGCACCAATTATTTTCAAACCAACAGCCCATCTAAAATACACAATGTGGTAAACTTTGAGACTGCGCAGATCTATTTTTCCTTTCCACTTTAATGCTTCTTTAACGAGGTATAGGCCTCTAATCAGTTAAAAAATAATTTTCCCTCCTATCTTGGAACGTGTTATTTCATTGCTTTCAAAGATTATATAACAATAAAAGATCTGCTTGTTTCTTTACAAACAATATTTTTTTTCTGTCTAAAAGCTTTTTAGAAACTACTTTGTACACTTTGTCTTCTCAGGTTTCACCATAATTTACTTGGAGGTGAGTTTTTTATAATTTATTCAAGTTCACTTGATGAATTATAGCAATATGAAGACTTCTATCCTTTCAGATTCTGGGAAGTTTTTCTTCTTTGATTCCTCTAGTTTCTCTGATCCATTTTCTCTAATCTATCTGGTACTCTTATTAGATACTGAAATCTTAAGTGCCCTTTTTTCCTCACAAATTCTAATCCATTGACCTTTCTATGTTCTGAAAAGATTTCACAGCTTATTCTCTCAAATAATGTATACCTTGGTCACTCTGCTTAGTCCGAATGTTGAGTTCTTCATCTTAACAATCATATTTTTAATATCCAAGATCTTTGTTCCAAAGTCAAGAATATAACAACCTTAGATCTATGAGAACATATTTACCTAAAACTCTCTGCTTGCTCTATTAAATCTCATTTCTCAGTATTAGTTATTCTGTTTCTTAAATTTGGTAAGAAATTTGGTAATTCTTTCACCAGAGTATCCATTTTCCTCAAATATTAATTACATTTTAAAGTTTGATCACTTTTGTAGCTGAGAATTTCTAATGTTCTGCTCATGTTTATTGTGACCTGAGTCCAGTAAAGGAAGAAGAGAGACAGCATTTGTCCCCTGTGTGACCTAATGATGACTATAGAAGTTTCCAATTGCTTCCATAAGCCAGTAACTACATGGACAAAGTATTAGCCTCTTTAGGGCCATGGACAACATTTGCATTTTCAGCCAAGAATAAGTAACAATGAATTGTGTGACATGTTATTTATATCTCAATAAAGCTGTATTTTAAAGTCAATGCCACAACTTGATGGGGGAAGGCACTAAACATGCCAAGCAATTAAGTAAGTTCCATAAAAAGTGTGCCCTGGAGATTATTCCAGGACACGTTCCCACTCCTTTCCATTTCCCGTAAGTTAAAATTGGTCCTGAAACTGAGTCAACAAGTCAGTGACCAAAGGAGCGAGATCATAGAAAGAACAAATTTTAGATAACAGGGGAATAGAAACTAAGTCTAAGAAATAATCAAATTGATGGAAGAAAAATAGACAAATCATAAATAATGTGACACCATTGAAGATACTATTTCTAAAGCATAATAAATGCAAATACTTCAAAAAAAGAGATGAAAACCTATCGAGAAGATATATTGACAAGGCCACTGATAATCTTGATACAATATCAATGGAACGACAGAAACAGAGTAATTGGGAAGAGAGAAACTTTGAAAGGATACCAAAAACTCGGATGCGATGTTAAAAGGGGTGAAAGAGGTGGTTGTTTTCTTTTTCTTTTTTTAAAGAATGAAAGCTGGACGTATTAAAATTACCATGAGGTGGGATCAACAAAGGGTGAAATCAAAGTTAACGATGTTAGACTTTGTCTTCCCAAAGAGAGGAACACTCAGCCCAAGGATAGGAATTAACCTGGAAAACTTAATTCTCCCTCCACTGCAACTTGAGTAAAATGGATGAGATTCTGTTGCATTTGTAGATTGGGGGTAAGGGTGCAACAATTAAAGGAGTAGGTTCAACTTTCTCTGTGGAATAGGAGGTGAGGTAGTCTGCTAAAACTGAGCAGGGGGTAGACTATGAAGTTAAGATAACATGAGATTTAAAGTAGTCACTACCAGGGAAAGCAAAGGAAAAGAAATAGCAAGAAGCACCGCGGACTTAAGAGCTTGGAGACAATAAATGTTTAATCACACTGGCAGTGAGTCTATGATTCCCTCCGCAGTGTATGTCTGAGTCAAAATCAAGGGACAAAACTGATGCTGGGGTTGTATTTCATGCATGAACAAAAAGACAAAAATTAAAGGTACTAACAAGAAGACATTTATGTAAAAGTGGTATGAAGACAGGATAAGAAAAATGAAAAACAGTAGAATCCTGATGGAAAGCAATGGCACAGAAGTAGGAGTGATTCCAAGTGAAGCCATGGTGTGGACAATGGATGGTGACGTCAAGAGTGAAGACTCCATCAGGTGCATGATGTCAGAGGAGTGGACTCCACACTAGTGGACCTACCCAAGTATCCTGTTGTGTGTATATTGATGAGTATTTTCACAAATTTTAAATAGGATGGATTTTAAATAGCTCTTGCTTTATAAAAATTGAATTTTCATTAAAATTCAAACTACCCTGCTCTAAAGGAAAACCTGGTTTGGTTTTATTTTTTTCTATTTGTAAGTAAAATCCCAATTCTTCCCATTCTGTGTTTCTCCCCATGTGCCTCCTTTACCTTCCTGCACAGCACACTTCACTGCTGACACTTCAGGTCACCAAACGTGGAGAATCTGCCCCATACCAAGTAATATCTGTAACACCTGCTGGGTGACCAACAATCTAATTCAATCTTAATATTATCTTTCTGGAGCTCCCCTGACTCCTGATCCCACAAGACTCCCCCCCCCCACTCCAGATACTTCTAATTCATTCATCATAGATCAGAGATTCTAATGAGGTCCTCCTTGGGTTTGATTCATTTGCTAAAATAGTTCAAAGGGAAATACATTTAACCATTTGGCAAAGGATAGGATAAAGGATAAAGGTGAAGAGCCAGATAAAGAGGCATATAGGGTAAAAGGTGTGAGAGGTTCCCATGTACATAGGGGGCACTATCCCCCCTGGGTATCATTGTCTCCTATTTAAGATTGCAGATTTCAAGGAAGATATGCTAAAATGTGAGAATGGCCTTAATTAGAATTTCCTTTCAGAAGGATACAAGGGAAAGGAAGAAGTAAAAATCAGATTTTTTTTCCTTGTAATATAATAATTCAGGAGCTGTTCCTGAAAGGCAGGAAGCAAGGGTATATAAAGGGTTTTGAAACAAAGAGACAGGATTTGATGGAGATTCGAATTCTGACTTGGGATGCAGATCGGCCATTTTGTAGGATGAAAATGTGAGCCAAGTGGCCAAAGTCTGGAACCTGCAGCCTTTGGCTGGCCCAGGCTAACAGCTTGTGTTCTAAAGGCAGTTAAGAAGTTTGGAGATTTGAACTCCGGGTTGAAGTTTGTTTTGCTGAGTTTAACTTGTGTCTGGGAGAGGTCGTGCAAAAGTCAGGCCTGAAAAGAAAGCGAACTTTGCTGGGTCCGGTACCATGAAGTTTTTTCTACTACCTGGAGGAGGACGACAAAGAAAAGGACGGCATGGAGGAGCTGGAGCACGCCAAAGGAGCACACTAAAGAAGCACGCCAAAGGAAGATGTCTTCGAGTATCTGGAGATGAACTCTGACTGACTGATTTTGGTGAGATGATCAGGACTGAGAGACTGAGGATTTTTAGGCAATCTGGGAAAGGACTTCGGACAATGTTGAGAGAGGTTTTGGACAATGTTAATCGGAATTTTACTTACATGTTTCTTTTGTAGTAATTAGGAAATCACTTTGTTAGAAATAAATTAGTCTGCACTCTGAGAGTCTTGCTTCGACTTGGGATTTTGATGAGAAGGCTGGAGATGGTGGTAAGAACCCACAAAAGTTTAAAAGAAGGTAAATTGAGGCAAACTAGTTTAAAGCTTAAACTGTGTTTCTAAGTTTTTCTTTTTAGGTCTGAAAGAGAGGAAAAAAGCTGAGAGAAACCGGTAGCTGATGTTTGCATACCAATAGCAGGTGAACAGTAAAAATGCTAATGAATTGCTAGTAGCCTGCTTCCTAGGGAGAAGCAGGCATAAGTGTGTCAAGTTTAAGTCAGAAAGTCTTTCTTTTTACCCTGTTTCAGTTGGGGTGTATCACCCTCTGAATTGGATCTGTTTGCCCACTTGGAAGCTTTCCAGAACCATGTACTATTGGGACTTCTCTGTTCTACAGAGACGTCTTCAACAGGGGGTGATAAATTATTAACTCTTTTTTTGTTTGTTTTCAGTTCCCATTGGACCCATTTTTATTTATTTATTATCTTAACTTTTTATTATTACATAAGCTTTGTTTACATTTTTTTCCCCTTTTGGATTTTCTTCTCCCTCCCCCACCTTCCCCTTGTCTCCTTCTCTGGTCACTCACCATGGCCTTGGAGGCTGGGGTGGGGGGGAGGGGGTAATGCCAGGCACGTGGACCAACAGGAGGTGTGGAGGGGGCATGGACGATCACCCTCTCTGGTTTACTCCAAATCCAGTCAGTCCTCACCAGGAACAATGAAATCACTAATTAAAAGGCAGATACACATAAAGATGGAGATGAGAAAGAACTAATGCCCAAGACAAAGGGACATTTCAGATCCCTGGGACACAGGGATCTGTGAGACCAGCTATAGTGACAAACTGTCTCAGAAATACACCCACAGGTTAACTTTGTTTTTAACGCTTCTCCCCTTTCTGGAGGATAAGGACTAAATATAAAAATTCCAAGCTTCTAATCGGTCTTTCTGATGACCAGTTACCATCAAAGGAGTTACCAGTAAGAGTCATCTTAATAGAACAAACGATGCTTCTGACGTTAACACTCAGAAATTTACAAGGATTTTAGAAGCACTATGTCAAGGACATCACATATAAATATCAAAGTAAGATAGGTTTTTAGGGCTTGTATCACTTAAAAAACTCAAGGTCTGCAGGAACCTGTGCCAGGAACCAGGAGCAGAGACACCAATATGTATTTTTTTATTTCACACTTGATTACATAAGCCACAAATCTTTCAATGATGATATGCTGATCAGAATAAAGCAAAAAGTTAGATATCGCTGGTTTAGGTCAGCCTGATCATTCTACAAAAAGGAATCAGACTACCAAAAGTTAAGTGATTTACCCAAATTCAGCAATTTGCCATAGCAACAGAACTTTAAAAATAAATGGAGCATTATAGAAAATGCTTTTCCTGTATTTTAAAAAAAAGCTCATTCCTCACCCTTCTGAATGAAGATATTTCATAATTATCAACTTTTCCTATAAAAAAATCTAAGAATATTTGTCACTAATACTGTATTTATCATGCTTACAGAATGTTCATTGTGCTTGCAAAGTAATTGATTTTCAAATTTATGATTATATAAATATATAATTCCTGTAAATCTCTTTGCCAAAAATTATCACACAAAAATACATATGCTGAATCAGAAGTAGTGCAATATTTTACTTATATATACTGCTGATTTTTTTAGAGAGACTAGGTCTCTCTATGCTGCCCAGGGTTGTCTCCAACCTATAGACTCAAGTGATCCCTAGCCTCAGCCTCCCAGATAGCTGGGATTACAGGCACGCACCACCACACTCAGCTTATACTGTTTTTTAGTTTTTAAGTTTTTTATATTTTTAAGTTTTTAAAACATAATCAGTATAGCAGAGCCAAGATTTGGGATTCTGTTGTTGCACCATCCATTATACTTTCCCCACCCTTGCTCTCATCCTCAACCCTCTTTATGTCTGGTTACCTCATTCTGGTCTTCAAAGTCCACTAGTTTATTTTTTATGAGTTTTCCACACTTATCTGTTTATTTATCCTACCATTTCACATATAGGTAAAGAATCCAATACTAATCTTCATCTTCTTCATCTGACTTACTTTGCTTCACATAATCTTGAATTTCTTTCCATTTTGTTGCAAATACCAACATTTTCTTTCCTTGTAATTGAAAAGAATTACATACTATATAAAGACTTTGTATACCAACCACGGTCTTTACCCAACCAGTAGGCACTTGGGTGGCTTTTACATCTCAGCTATTGTAAATACTCTGTAATAAACATTGTGGTGCATATTGCTCTTCAAGTTGATGATTTTACATTCTTCAGATGTATCACTAGAAGTGGTTTGACTAGATCATATGGTAGCTATATTTTTAGTTTTTCGAAGAAGGCCCATATCATTCTCCAAAATTATCTGCATCAATTTACATTCTCAACAAGAATGTGTGAGGGTTCCCCTTTCTCCACATCTTTGCCAACTCTTGTCGTTAGTAGCCTTTTTCATAGAAACTACTCTCACAGGTGTGAGATGATAGCTCAATATGGGTTTGGTTTTCATTTCTCTAATAAGTGATGATGATGATGATGATGATGATGAAAAAGTGTCTCTTTAGATCTGCCCATTTTGTAATGGGGTTGATTTTTTGTTGTTTTAAATTGGATAAGTTCTTTGTGTACCTTTAGTATTAGTCCTTATCATTATTATGTGATATGCAAATACCTTCTCCTATAGGTTGCCTTTTTATTCCTTTGGGGTGGTGCTATACAAAAAGCTTTTTATTTGATGCAGTTCTAATTGATTTTTGCTTTCACTTCTCTTGCTGTTAGTGTTGAGTTTCCAAAGACATCTCTCTATTGCTAAAATCATGGAGTGTATTTTTGTTGTAATTTTTTAGTTGATTTTATATCTTGTTATTCTATTTTGAATTCATTTTTATCTATAAAGTTACGGAGAAATTCCATTTCATTCTTCTCATTCCCTTGCCTATGAATGTAAAATAATGTTGTCTTCAAAAAAATTGTTGAAGAGATTTTCCTTTCTCCATGGTATAGTTGTGCCTCCTTTGTCTATATGTGGATTAATTTCTGGGTTCTCATTCCTGTTCCACTTACCCATGTGTCTGTTTATTCCAATTACGTTTTTATTACTGTTGCTTTATAATTTAAAATCAGGTAACACCCAACGCAAACTTAAGACTGAAAATCTAACAGCAAGTTGCGCCTGGACCCAACAACGCAGTCCCTCACCCAGAGAAAAGACACTAACATAGGAAAAAGACTAATAGACTCAGCACAGCTAATAAATAACAAAGAGTGGGGTGTGAGAGAATGGAGGGAGCACCGGAGGGAGGAAGGAGGGGGAAATTATATAACAGAGAGGTTGTAACCCAAAGAACAAAATAAAATTGTTTAAAAAGATTAAAATAAAATAAAAATAAAATCAGGTAACACAGTGCCTCCATTTTTCTTCCTTTTCTCAAATTGCTTTAGCTTTTCAGATCTTTGTGGTTATATACAAATTGTAGTATTTTTACTCCATTCCCTTGAAAAAAATCATTAGGATTTTGATAGTGCACTGAAAGCCTTTGACTTTTCACTGTTGATATGATATTGGTTGTGGGTTTGTAGTATATAGCCTTTATTATGTTGTGTGATATGTTCTTTATATCTCTTTGTTAAAGAGTTTTTATAAACAAGCCCGGCGTCTTGTCAAATGCTTTTTGCATCTATTGATATGATCATATTTTTGTCCTTCCCGTCTGTTGATGTAACTGACTACATTAATTCCATTTGTTAAACCACTCTTGCATTCCCAGAATAATCCTACTTGGTTATGAATTGTGATCCTTTTCAGGTCTTGCTGGAGGCTGTGGGTGGGAAGAAGAAGAAAAACAGGTGGAAGAAATTAAGACAGCCTAACACAGAATCATAGACTGGGGCTCAGTAAGCATGAACTGAGTCATTTATAGAGTTTCCAAGCCCCTTAAATACCTAGCAAAGGAATGGTTGCAAATGTGGTAATAAGGAAGTTAAAACCAAGATCCCATGGTATGTAGCATGTGGGTGTAGGGGGCTCATTATCTAGCAGAAAGTACCTTGGGGGTAAACACCTTTAAATTTCAGGGAAATGTCTCAGGTGGGTTAGAGGGCTGCCATTTAGAGATAAGAAATTTGCTGAAACCCTCTCCAGTGTGCCTGAGTGATGATGTTTGGAAAGAACAAGGGTGTTCCCTCATTTAGCGGTATCTCTTATCCATTCATGGCATCCTACAATGTCTTGTTGAATTGAGTTTGCTATTATTTTGTTTATTATTTTCACATCTGTTAATCAGAGATATAGGTCTATATATATAGATATAGACCTATATATATATAGGTCTATATCTATATATAGATATAGGTCTGTATCTATATATAGCTCTTTTTGTGATGCCTTTACCTGGTTTAATGTTCTTTTTTTGTGATGCCTTTACATTAGGGTAATGCTGGTCACATAGAATGTATTAAGATTATTTCTTCTTTGGATATAGGGAAAAACAAACGAATAAGAAAGAATGAAAACAACCAATGGGACTGAACCATGGAGTGAGAGAGGAGGAGAGGGAAAAAGGTAGAGGAGGTGAAGAGCACAAAAGATCAGGCTGTTTAACAAATGTTAGTGAAGTGGGAAATCCCTGGGGTACACAATAAAGGACTAATGAAATATAAATATATGTGCAAATTTTAAAAAATTTAAATTAAATTTAAAAAAAGAGAGAGAGGAAAAAATGGGATAGGGTTATTAGGGAATGGAGAAAGAAAAAGAGAGCCATCTGCATAGTGCCAGGCAGGCAGGAAAGCTGCTTCTCCCCAGCATGGAAATTGTACTGATTCCTTTTTTTTTCTTAATTAATTTATTTTTTATAAATGTGTTTCACATCTTTGTATTCCCTGGGAACAACCCACCACCTTTCCTCCCTGACCACTCCCTCCCATCTCCACCCCTTCTAATCCCCCACGTACTCATCCCTTTTATGGAATTTTCATGTACATGTCTATGGCCTAAATTGTCAACCGAAATAAACTTTATAATAATAATAATAATAATAAAAGAGTATTTCTTCTTCAATTGTTTGTACAAGTTTAAGTAAACTAAGCATGATTTCTTCTTCAAAGGTTAGTAGAATTCACTTCTAAAGCTATTTAGGCCAGTGGCGAATGCCTTTAATCACAGCCTACGAAGTGAGGTCGAGACTAGGAATCACTTTGAGTCCACAGGTTCAAGACCCGCCCAGAGCAACATAGTGAGACCTTGTCTCAAAAAATAGCTGGGGTGGTGGCATGCACCTGTAATCCCAGCTACCTGGGAAGCTAAGGCTGGGGATCACTTGAATCCGTGGTACCCTGGGCAACATGAGTCTGCAGTTGCCCAGGGCAAAATAGCCAGACCTGGTCTCAAAATAAAATAAAATAAAATAATAAAGCTATCTATTCCTAGACTTTTGCTTTTGGGGAGTTGTTTTTATTATTTCAATTTCCAGTTATGAATAGCTAAGCTAAGTTTTCTATTTCTTACTGGCTCAGTATTAGTAGACAACATATTTCTAAAATTCCTCATTTCAATAGAATTATCAAATTTATTGGGGGGATAGCTAATCTCATATTCTTTTGCATTTCTCTGGTGTCTAATGTAATTTATCCTCTTCAATTTCTAATTCATATTAAAATTTTCTCTCTTCTTTATGAGCCTAGCTAAATGTGTGTTGACTGTATGCTTTCAAAGAACCAACTCTTGGTTTTATTGATCACCTATATTATATAACCTTTGTTGCTAATTCATTTATTCTTACCCAATTTTTATTATTTCCTTCATTCTATTTGTCTTTGTGCATTTTTAAATTGCTGTAGAGTTGGGCACGGTGGCACACACCTGTAATCCCAGCTACATGGGAGGCTGAGGCTAGGAATCACTTGAGTCCACGGGTTTGAGACTACCCTGGGCAACACAGCAAGACCTAGTCTCAAAAAATAAATAAATAAAATTTCTGTAGGTGTGAAGTTAAATTTAAATATTTTTCTTAATGTAGACCTATACTGCAATTAACTTTTCTTTTAGTACTTTTTTCATTGCAAACCAGAGTTCTGACGCATTATTTTGCTTTCTTTGTTTATCATCAGTTTTTTAATCTACACATTGATCAAGTGACTAAGAAATGTGTAATTTCTATGTAATCTCCAAGAATTACATTTGATTCTCACTATTTGTAGAATTCATATTTGTAATTGTTCTACTCACTAAAGTTGATTTGCAAATCCCAAACTAGTATATTTTTACAGAATTCTCAGACAGTGACAAAAATTTTAATGCTGGGTTCAAAAAAAGGTGACAAAAAAGCTGTGGGCAGAAGCTCACAGGAATCTAACCCTCTATTTCCCCTCGGAGAAATGGTTCCGTAAGCACTAATTCAGTGCTCACGGTGACTACGTAGACCATTGCTATCCCAAATAACAAGAAGCAACAGTACCTTTAATATGCTTATAAAATCAACAAGATGGGACAACAGAGTTCACTAAAACAAGCTCCCATTTCTGATATCTAAGCATTAACGAATACTCAATAAAGATGAAATTAATAATTCAGAAAGTTAAGTACTTAAGTTCTTTAGAAAAGACTCCTTGGGGGTGGGAGGGAGACTCCTATAGTTTAATACTCTTTTGGACAATGGTAGATGCCTCTTTTGATATTGCTTGAAACACAAGTTAGCAAGTGCCAGGAGCTTAACCACTAAGTCATCGTCAGGGTCAGAGAGGACAAAAGTTCAAAACGGGCAGCAGGAACATGGCCACGGTATATCTAAAAAATCTAAGAGAGCTCCAAACTTCCTCTCCACCCCTATGTAAAATGTTATCCCTTGAATTAGGTTCCCATGGCCTATATTGAGAAGAGGCTGAGGACCCTCAGAGAAATACTCACCCTTGGGGCTAGGCATGGTGGCACGTGCCTCTCATCCCAGCCTAAAAGGGAGGCCGAGACTAGGAATCGCTTGCGTCCGCAGGTTCAAGACCTACCCAGGGCAACATAGCGAGACCTAGTCTCAAAAAATAGCTGGGCGTAGTGACTCACGCCTGTAATCCCAGCTACCTGGGAGGTTAAGGCTAGGGATCACTTGAGTTCGTGGTACCCTGGGCAACGTGAGTCTGCGGTTCCCCGGGAAACATAGTGAGATGTAGTCTTGGAAAAAGAAAAAGAAAAAAGAAATGCTCACCCTTGTCTTTCTGGGGCATTCTATACTCCATCACTTTAACAAATGCTAGTTTCAAAATCAACTGCCATGGTTAGTCCGCGTTTCATTCTTGTGTGAGGAACTGAAAAATCTACTCCTTGACAGCTGATACCACCACCCATGAACCGAGATGGTGGAACTTAAAAACTTGATGAAAGTTCACGTAGTCAGTCAGTATTCATAACTCTAAATTTCAAAAATATCACATACCCTTTTTCTGGCTTCCTTCTGAAAATTACACAATCTCAATGATTTTGTGTGAGCTTAACTAGACCACAGTATCCAGCTGTTTGATCAAATGTTATTCTTGCTGTTTCTATTAAGGCATTTTTGATGGGATTAACATTTAAATCGGTGGGTTTTAAATAAAGCAAAATTTCCTTCTATAATGTGGGTAACTGCATTCTTCTAGCAGAATGACTTCTGACTCACACTCTAAGCTCTTCTTTGGTCTCCAGGTTGCCACTCTCCCCTCCCTGCCCCCAGTGATTTTGAACTTGCCATTTCCACAACTTGTAAATCAACTCTTTATTTTCTCTTTCTCTCTCTCACTCTGTCTCTCTGTGTGTGTATCTCTCTGTAGACACACACACAAACACACACACTAAACTTTCTTTTATTGGAGATCTCTAAGTACCACATCACTATAATTTTGAAATGTAAATATAAGAAATATAATAATATTAACTAGAATATAAGTCCCCATGTCCTACAGTGGCAGGGATCTAACTAGAATATAAGTCCCCATGTCCTACAGTGGCAGGGATCTGGTTTTGGTTTATTCACCCCTATAATGAGTAAACATCAGGGAACATCTTCTTTTAATCATGACTCTGAAGACTTGTTGTTTAAGGCACTATGTTGGAGAGTATTATATCTTTATTCAGCATCTCATTTCCCCACAAATCCCTTCCAGATAACAATTTTAAGGGCCTGTTCCAGAAATAAGGAAATTAAAGCACAAAGTTGAACTAACTATGCTATACACAGCTACACTATAATTGGTAAAGTGAGCTAACTTCAAAGGTGTATGTGTTTCTTCAGACTTGAAAGTGACTTATGAATAACCAAATCAATAAATTGAGAAGCACAGATAAAGGATACATGTACTTACTAAACCAAATGCAAAAATGTAGGAATTTAAAGAGGTAAACTTAAAACAAATTCATGGAATTTTCTATTTCTCACAGTAAGAAATTTGGACTCAAGGTAGTGGCACTAACAACTGAACATAAAAATAAAGAAAAAAAAGATAAAAATAGCAGAATCACTTAGTTAAACTTCTATTTCCTCATACCTACCTGCCTAATCTTATCAGGTTCATGTCACTAGATACATGCATTCACTCCCATAAAAAAAAAACCTGATGGCACTACTTAGTTCACTAAGTCTGATCTTCCATGGCAGTTCTCCTTATGAAGCTGGGATCCCAATGTGGGCAGTATTAAAATTTAGGCACTGATGCCATTAGCTGTGTCTGAAAAACACAGAGGTAAAAGAGGCCTAAACAGGATAAGGGTGCTTTTATTTTGTTGTAAATTCTGGGTGTGGACCTGGAAGACAGAATGTGTCACCTAGAGGATGTGTGAGGCAAATTGGAGTCTTTAGCTTTTGGGGGGGAAAAAAAACCTATAAAAAGGTAAGGGGGAGAGACAAGACAGAAACTTTCCGGGAGAAGAGAGATGAGAATGATGGGCCAGTAGCCCCAGTGACCAGGCTGGGCAGAAGCCCCCTGAATGAGTGAGCTGGGGATAGCAAGGGCCATGGTGACCAGAATGTGGAGAGTGTGGCACCGCAGCAAGGCTGCATAGTAAGCTGGTACCTGGAGATGGCCAGGGATTTGGAAAGTTGATTTGTGCATCAGCAATTGTGGAAGAAGTCTAAAGAACTTTGGAGAAGCGGAGCCGAGCAGCACACCGGAGAGAGAAGAAATAAAAAGTAGATGCCAGAGAAAGACTGAACTTTGCAGAAGTGCCTGCCTCAGGTTTGGAGGGGCAAAGGGGCACCATCATGGACATGTGTCTTTGGGACTTTTGGAACTGAGAATGGTGACTGGGGTAAGATAACTGGCCACTTGTGACTTTGAGGACATTTTGCTTTCCCTGTTAATTTTCCTTGTCAATAAACCCTGTTGTGAAACTGCATTTAAGAGGCAACTGCTACACGCAGGTGGTATGAACCTGAGGAAACCTGGGTGGCAGAAGTCACATTTTAAATGTGGTGTGTTGGTTGGCGGCTTCTTTTTGACCCGATTTCAACTTACTACAAGTTCACAGGAAATTTTTATGAGCTTTCACGATGCTTAGAAAATAAAGTGTGATAACATATAATAGCAAACACGAGTGTTTCAATTTTAACATATTTATTTGAAGTGGCTCATCTTTTTATAATGCACAATACTGAAGCCGTGCAAAAGACCGACCATCGGCATTTGGTTATGAAACGGAATCCCATCGTGGTTGCGTCATCAACCCAACTAAGCACTTTTGCTTATTTTAAGGAAGCCCCAGCTTTTTCTGAAACCTTGTCGGGTCGGACGTTATTAACTGCTCGACAGCTTCCATCTACTCTCCTCTGAATTCTTTCAGGTTGCTCAGCACATAGGCAGCTGGTGTTAAAAAGGTCGTAAAAATCACAAGGATTCCAGCCGTCACCTCCTGGAACAAGATGGTAAGAGCAGTGAGGACGGCTTCCTGGATCAGTCCTGCTGGCTGCTGAGCCCCAGCTCTGGAAACATTTGGAAACATGTGGAGGAATCTGGCTGCAGCCCTCAAAGACCGCGGCCTGGTGCAACCCTCCGAGGCAGGGATTCTGTGAGGACACCTCGGAAAACTCTGAGAAAAATGCGTTTTCCAGAGAACCGGTCTCAGGTTCGACCTTTGAGCGCCAACAAACGCAGACCGTGCCCAGCTGAGCTGTCCCAGTGTTTTCAGGTCTTGGGCCTGGGGCGGCCGTTAGACGGCGCAGAAGACGCGGCCATCACAGGACGGCTGAAGGCAGTGCCCCGTGTCTCGCACTCGTCGCCGCCACAGCCCCGCCCCGTCCCGCAGGCCCTCCCACAGCACCTCACCCCATCCAGCTCGAGACCCTCAGGCCTCTGCCACCGCCTCCGGTGTCCGTCGGGGCATTGGACGCCTCCCCAGGGAGCCCGCGGCCGCCTCCCCCCCACCCTTCGCCTCACACGCGGGGCACCCACTGCTCTGCCCGCGGCTCCCCCTACCACTCCCACCCCCATTCACACCCCTCCAACCGCCCACACACACACACCCGCCCCCCCCATCAGTGGGCCCCAACTCACTGTGGCCGTCAAGATCTGCTGGCAGGGGCAGTGCGTGTGCGTGAGGCGGCTGGGTGAGGGGCCCCAGCGGTGGCTTCGGGGGAGCAGCAGGTGAACCGGCAGGCGGGGCATGGGGTGTCTGGTGAAGCCGGAGTCAACAGGTAAGGTGAGGCCAAACGCACCAGATGCGGAATGGCTAAATGCAAGTCTGCGCATGCGCCTCAGCCACCAGCCTGCACTCACCCCCACCCCAACCCCCACCCTCACCCCTGGACCATCTGGACCCACACCCTTTCCCCCCCCTCCCACTCTGTTTGCAGGGCCAGTCCCACCCGCTCAATCTTCACCTCCCCAGCCAATGTCCACCCATCTTTGTGTCCCAGGCCCAACTTCCTCCTGGCCTGCCCTCCCCTACCAGTCCTGCCCTATCTCCGACCTCACAGGTACATAGTTCTCTGATTTTCTGTTGGGTGAGGTGAGGGCACTCTAGCAGCTAACACCCTTTTTTCTTTCTAACCCACTTGGACCTCTGAACATACCCTTACTTCTCATAAAACGTCTACTCAGATATTCACTAAAACGTCTATACAATATCTACAAACCAATTTAAAAAAACAAGAACACATATCTGAGGTATGCTGGTGATAGAAAAATATTCACGGCAGCATCAAATAGTGCTGGGATTTGGGGAAAATAATGTAAGTTATGTTACAAAATTTATATTTAAAGAAAAAAGATATTGTGGATTTCAAATGTCAAATGATAAATTTTTATCTTCTTTCAAAGATGATTCAGTTTTTTCAAAAGCTTTCCTTTCTAGATTTATTGCACAATGAGCATTCTAAGATTTCCTGTGGTGTCCTATTTGTGCAATCTAATATCTTCCTTTTTTTAAGATCCCTACTCCCATTTGCTGTAGTACATCCTTAAGCAAGTCTTTCAGGAAGGGTCTGTGGAATAAATTTCCTTTAGTGCTTGAAAGTTCAGAAAATCTTTATTTTGCTTCCACTCAATGTGTGCTTAACTATAGAACTCTAGGCTGCCAATCATTGCCCCTCAGGATTCTAAAGCTGTTATTCCCATATTTTCTAGCACCTAGTGTAACTGATAAGAAATTTGATGCCAATTTAATTCTTTCTTTGATATAACCTCTATTTTTCATTTTTGGAGAAACTTGTTTCTGGATTTATGAAGTTTGCCCCAGATTTGGCTAAATATGAGTCTTCATTCAAATGGTTTAGCGTTGAATAAGATCTTTCAAGCTGAAAACTGAATTTTTCCTGGATTTTTCTTTAATTCTGAGTTTACTTCTATTATTTATTTCCTTCTTTCCTTTTTCTTTATTCTCAGTCTGAAACTCTTGTTAGATTAATGTTGACTCATCTTGGTGGGTTATTTTTCTCCCCTTGTACTTTATTCCTTAATGTCCCTTGACCTTCTTCTAGACCTCCTGATGAGTTTTTCATTATAGAATTATATGTATGATGCATTGATTATTTGAGATTTTTTTAGAATCATATATTCACATTTTACAGATGTGGATTTCTCAGAGAATATTAATTTGAATGTTTTAGATTCTTATCTGTTATTGTAATAATTTCTCCTCCTAAGGTAAATTGTATTTACTTATTTTGGTTTTTCTGGTTTTGCTCAACTATCTTATGATCCTTGATTGTCTTTTCATGTTTATGAATATGAGGAGCCATGTAAATTACTTGGGTTAGTCTCTATTACCCAACACTCTCCACAATGAAAATGCTGATTAAATATTCTGTCCATACAGACTGTGTGAACTGACAGGCAGGAAGACATCCTCCCAGGAATGTTATTCTGAGCTTCCCACTGCTGCCCTCCCAGAAAACAATTTTCTTTCTTTAAAAGAATTTCTGTAGCCTATGCCTAAAACAAACTCTGCCAAAAATGTGCACGAAGTAGGAGGAAAAGAAGAACAGCCAGCCCACACATCCTTTCTACTGACCTGAACTTGGGCCTTTCCTCCCACTCCAGGTCTTTGTAGTTATTAATTTAAGTGGTCGGTATGTAGGGAATCTACTGTGGGAAGCATCTTTTTTGTCCCCTGAAGCTTCATGTGTGCTCAGAGATACCAGTCCTTCATCCTGCTTTGCCATTAATAAGATCTCATCAACCTTTCTTGGAGAAATTCATCAAAAATCTTTAATGGTATATATCTGTTTCTTCACTTTTCATTTCACTTGTGGATTTATATCTTGTTTCTTTACTAGCATTATAATGGTTTTTTCTTCTTCTTGTCTCAACTCTCCCCTTCATTCTTTGGACTCAAGTCATACTAGCCTCCTGGATCCACCTAGCTTCCTTACATCTCCTTGGTGGTCTCTGCCTAGGAAGTCTCACCTACACATTCCCAAGGCCCACTCCCTTATATCATTCAGCACAACTACCTTCAAAACTACAGCCTTAACTCCATTTCCATTTTCCTCTTTGCCCATCTCTGTTTTATTTTCTTCTTCATGACCCATAAGCACTCTCTGCACTCAGATGACCCATAAGCACTCTCTGAACTCAGACCTTTTGTTGCTAAGTATGTGTCTCCTTCAGGAGGAGATACGTACTGTGAGAAGGCAGGAGTCTAATATTAATGGCTTAACTGAAGCACCCAAAGAGCTCCTCACTTATAGTAGGTACTATATAATATAATATATACTAGGAATTTGCTGAATGAATGAATGCTCACACCCCTCTTTCTCCTTTCTCCTCCCTCCTAAGACACTGTCTAGAGAAAATGAAGAATTAAATGATGAGTGAAATTATACTTTTTCCTGCACAATAGAAGCTGAAAAAAATAGGCAATGAGAGCCAGGCATGGTGGTGCATGCCTGTAATCCCAGCTACCTGGGAGGCTGAGGCTGGGGATTGCTTAAGTCTATGAGATCGGGACTATCCCGGGCAACATAGCGAGACCTAGTCTCAAAAAAAAAAAAAAAATATATATATATCTATATATAGATATATATAGATATATATATATAGGCAATTAGGAGCCAGATGTAAAGAGAGGTTATGCATACATGGTGGCACATTTAGATATTGGTCATCTCTTTGCAGCTATGACATTAATCATGAGAAAGCACAAAAAGACAAAATATATTAGAGTATAATTATTCCCAAACATTTCTTCTGTCAAAGAAGACTCCACTTTTGTCTTTGTGGAGTTTCTTTGTATCCTCAACCTCCAAATTGAAGGAGAGAAGGGTGTCAGAACTATCCCTTTGAATTCTTATAATGAAAGTCAGGAGAAAAATGGAGAAGCAAAATGATAGGGGTGATGTGGTGAAGTTGGGGGGCCCTGATCCCAGCTTGGTAATGCTGCATTAAGATGGCAGCCATTTTGCCAGGCATGGTGGCACATGCCTGTAATCCCAGTTACCTGAGAGGCTGAGGCTGGGGATCACTTGAATCCATGGATTCAAGACAACCCTGGGCAACATAGCGAGACCCAGTCTCTTAAATTTTTTTTAAAAAAAAAGATGGCAGCCATTTTGCCATGGTGGGTGGAGTTTTGGAGAATGGAAGCCAAGGTTTCTCAAGAGAGGAACAGAGAGAGGGGATTTAGGAAGGAGCATGACTAGAGAGACACAGAGAGGAAAGATGAAGAAAGGAGAGAGCAGAGGAGCAGCAAGGAGGCAGGAGGTTGCCATTGCCATGTATAGCAGCAGGGCTGGGAAGGAAGTCATGCTGAGGGCTTCCATCCCCAACGTGGGGGGATGAAGACCCCAGGAAAGCATGTTGGAGAAACTTGTGACACATGGAAGCTGACTTGGAAACTTGGTACTTGAAAATTTGCTTTAACTTAGAAACGGCAACGAGTAGGAATCGTCTGAGACCTAAAGAGAACTTGGATTGCTACTGTTTTCTTCATGATCCATCTGAAGTGGTTGCTGCTGTTGCATGGAGTGAGTCTTGGTGGTTCAGGTTGCGTCAGGGTTGAAGCAAAAAGAATTCTGGAGCCATGTCTTTTGGAGGGAGATCAATGATGCCATCTTAGTTACTTCATTTGGCTTGAAGGTGGGGCAGCCACCATTTTGTGAACACATGTGGCTAAAAGACCAACGTGTAGCTTTTTGGACTAGAGACTGACTTGTGTACTAAGATAATCAAAGGGGCCCTTTGTACCTTCAGTGGCTCTTGTCTATTTTGTCTTCTTAGTAAACAAATCTTGTTTTTGTCTTCTTTTAAGGTTAGTGTGGTCTTAATACTGCTTGCATGGGCTGGGGTGAACCTGATGAGTGACTGGATTTAAAGGGCCAGCTGCTCTCATTTGTGATAAGTACTCATTTAAATAAGTACTCTGCTTTGCTTGTTTTGTTACCCAGTTTCAAAAAGAGGCTCTAGACACTATTAGGGGAAATTTTCTGAAGAGTTGAAAGGAATGTGAACATTTGCACTGTGTGAAAAGAGTAGAAGGAAGAAATGAAAAAAAAGTATGAGAGAATGGTCATAGTCGATATAGTTCTTCAGGATATATGAAAAATTGAAATAAAAACCTGTTGTTTGGGTACTTTCTATCCTTCCCTGGAGAACTTTTCCAGGGAGTCTCACATTTCTGTCTGCTTTATTTCCAATCTGTCTCCTTTCCTCTTTACATAAATTTGCATCTTTCACTTAAAAAAAATAACTATTGCTTTTGGGTGTTTATTACATCTCAGTTAACATCTGACTTGGGATCATATGATTAATGATGTTATAAAAATTATATATTTCTATACCATTTATATTAAGTATAAATAAATATAACCTGTAAAAGGCAGAGATTGTCAGACTTGATTATTTTTTAAAAGCTACCTACATACTGTAACACACTTTAAAGACAAGGATATACAGGGGTTAAAATAAAATTATATATCATGCATAATATTAATGCAAATAATAATTACCAAAGACTAGTGTAGCTATAGTATCAGAGAAAGTAAAGGTCAGGGCAAGGAATATTAGAACAAATAAAGAGGATCTATTTATAAGAGAACATAAATTTCCTAAATGTGTGTATACTTAACAACCAATTTTCAAATACTTGAGGAAAAGTGGTAGTTTTTTTTCCCAGGAAAAATAAATAAACCTAATTTATAGTTAGAGAACTCAAAACTCCTCTTCCAATAATTGATAAAACAAGTAGACAGAAAAATCAGACTCCCTAGTAGATGTCTGAAGCCACAAAAAGAACTGAACTCTCAATATGCTTTTTTCCCCATGTATAAACCTATGATAAAGTTTAATTTATAAATTAGTTACTGTAAGATATTGAAAATAATTATTAATAATAAAAATAAGACAATTATGACCATTCTATGATGAAAGTTGTGTGAACTTGGACTCTTCTGTTTTCTCTCAAAATATGTAACATAATATATTCAGGTTACAGTTGACTGTGGGAAATTGAAGAAAGTAAGACCACAGGGAAACTGGGATTACTATTCATTCTTCAACTATAATGAAATTAAATTAGAAGACAAAACCAGAAAATGAAAATAAAGCAATACCTTTTGAAGTAACCCATGAGGCAAAGACAAAGTCACAAAGGAAATTAGAAAATATTTTCAACTCTCTGAAAATTAAACCACAATGTATTAAACTTTGTGACTGCTGCTAAAACTGAATTTAGAGGGAAAATGTGGGCATCAGTGTATATATTAGAAAAGAAGAAAAGACAGCTTTTTTTGGTCTCTCTGGTAAAATGGAAGACATTGTTTCTAATGAAATACTTTCTTTCCTTTCCCCTAGGTGGTGGATGAGATGTACTTCTTAGAAAGACGTTAAATCCACAGTGTGACAAATCTAGGTTCAATTCCTGCCTCTGTATCCCAGTAGTCTGCTTACATCCTCTCTGTCTTAGTTTCCTCACTTGTGAAATGAGCTAATACCACCTAATAGTTCAAGAAAGCTGAGAAAATTAAATGCACCTCTGACAAAGGGTAAAACAATAGGCACCCTACCTGCCCAAGACTTAGCTACAAAGGGGAGCAGATTCTGAGTTAGGGCACAAAAAATAGTCAGAGTGGTTCCAAGGAGAAAACATTACTAATCCTTAAATTTAGAATCAGCTGTCATATCATTGCTAATGAACTCAAACTACTGCGTGACCTAAATCAAGTTCTACAGTAGCAGCGAGATAAATTCAACCCTTGTATTTCTTTATGTGTCTGTCTGCCTAGATGCCTTGTGTAGGAATTCTAAATATTTTCCTATGATTTTCTTTGAACAGTCTTTGTGTCACTCTTATTGACATCCAGCATAATGAATGGACCTCTCTTTTCTGGGAATTTTCCTGCCCATCAACATGGTGTTAATAGTGGTTATTATTATTTAACCTATCTAAAGCATCTGTTATGTGTCTAGCACATCATCAGAAAGTTACAAGTATTAACTCTTAATTCTCCAGTACCCCTACCAGTCGGACATGATTATTGTTCCCACTTGCAGATGAAGAAACTGAAGCACATAAAAATCAAGTAGGTTACATTAATACTAATGTAATGTAATTAATTACAGTATTGTAACTAATAGTTACGTTAATGGTTCACAAACTTTTAGATTTCAGCACTCCCTTAAAGAGTACTGATAGATAACTCTATAAAAATTTTGCGTTGATAATAACTATTAATAGTTACTGTATTAGAAATAAAAACTTGAAAATGTTTAAGTATTTACTAATTCACTTAAAATAACAAATCCATGACATTAACATAAGTAACTTTTTTTTTCTTTTTTTTTTTGAGGCTAGGTCTCGCTAGGTTGCCCCAGGCAGGTCTCAAATCACAGACTCAAGCGATTCCCAGTCTCAGCTTCCGGTCCTAGGTTTGGGATTGGGATTAAAACCTTGTACCACCACTGCCTGCTAACATAAGTAACGTTTTAAAGAATGTTATTGTATATATGTATATGAGAAGAATGGTATTCCTTTACACTTTTTAAATCTTTTTGACATCCGGTTTATAGAAGACTAAGCCACCTGCAATCTGACGTCTGTTTTTACCTTCCACCTTACAGAATATCCAATAATCATGCAGCGTCTAAAATTCCAGTGTACCACTATATTTGAAAACATCAAATATCTTAGTATTATTTTGAAAACAATGTTTGCTTCATTGATGGTAATGAAAGTAATTTTGATGTGGTGGGGCTCGTGAAGCAATGTAGGGAACACCTAAAGCCTGGGAAATAGTTCGAGTGACTCTGGATAGAAGGAGTTTTATAAAAAGTTATTTAGTGTAGACTTGCCACACTGCCTGGCCCACCACTGGTTGGTTTTGTAAACTAAAAAAAGAACTCTACCTTCTGCTCTTTTGGGGAAAAGTCTACCTTTGCCCTGCTTGCACCACGTTCAGAGGTTGGAATCTGTTGGACAGTAATTCTTGTTTACTGTGAGGTTAGAAGCAAAGGACCAACCACTGGAAGGAAGTTGCAGAAAGAAAGGATATAAAATGACCTACCACTGCCCCATGTCTTACGTACTTTTAGGAAGAAAGATTCAAATAACAATTGATCCTTACATCCTTCCAAAGCCCTGGCCAAATTATCTATGTAAGAACCAGGGTTGGTTCATAGTTATCAATGGTGTTTCTCCCTGATCAATTAACTTGGTTTGAAAAAAAATAAGCAAAAAACCACACATCGCACCTACTTTATAGGTAACTGAGAATCTTAGAAATTAATGCTGTGTATTCTTCAAGAAAAAAAAATAGATTATTTTTTTCTTGCAAGTAACTCACCTCCATTGACTGAGATCAGGATCAATCATTTAGGAAAAATCTGTTCTTGGTTTCTGGGATCCAGGTCCTCAGTTTAGCTCTGGGTAACCTCTGTAATAAATTTCTCTTTTGCTAAAGAGTTCACTTCACTGTGGTGATTACTTCTGTCAACGGTTTAAGGTTGGGCTGCTGACTCAAGTACTGGACCAAAGCACCTTCCACCAGGGGCGCTGTGATGGGGGCTAGGGAGAAGAAGGTGATCAGAGAGATACTATGCAGGGTAGAGTAGTACATCTGCACACGCACTGTTTATGAACCGTCTGCTCTGAGTTAATTTTCCAGGACACCTCTGGAGGAGGGCAGAAGCTAGTTCCAGCCTCAGCAAGCAGCTGAACTGTCTTTGTTCAGCTCACTATGAAAAGCCAGCAAGAAATGAAATGTTAAGATTGTTTGTTTAGGGTGTGAAACTCCCTGACCCTATCTTCCAGGTTGCCAGCTACCTGATTAAAATGCATCTTAAAGATTCAATTCCTTCCTCTATTAGCTTACAGTGGTGACAGAGGACCCAAATTCCAGTCTTCTAGTTACAGTTATGCTTGAGACAGATAAGCTGGAGTTCAGATTCTTATGTGATGGATGCTGTAACTTGACTTTTGGCTGGTAATAGAGTCTCAGTGATAGATGAAAAGTTTACTAATCAGTCATTAGAAGGTAGATTGAGGAGCAACCCAAGACCTCCAAACTTACATACTCTATATGCATTCTGCCATCTGCCACATAAAAACAAAACATACTCTTAGTATCTAAGACTGTCAGTAGAAAAGAACTTTAATAGGATTTGTGTGCATTGATAGAGTGAAGAAAGAATAATGGATTCCAAACAAAACCCCCAAAGCTACCCATCCACTTCTGGGTAAATGCCCAGCCAAACAGGGTTGGCCCACTGAGGCCCTCAGCTTATCACAAGTCTAAGAGACCTTCTGTTCCACCTGAAGGGGCAGGTCTGGAAGTAAAAAGGCAAGTCTGGAAGTCAAAGAGCAAAATCAAAATGCAAGTCAAGATCGAGGCTGCCATTGCATAGTCTCTCCACCATCTCTTACACACGTGTTTTTCCAGGATCTCCTTCCATGTCCCCCAAGTCTCTGGTACAAGCCTAAGCCTGAGAAGCAAGCTCAACTTCTCCAGTTGTCCACTCCACCTGCCTCTTCCACTCGTTCAGTCCTTTTTAAAACACCCCTTCCCTCAAGCTCCACCAGTCACAGAGTGGGGCAGAGAACATGGAATCAATCTCCTCTTTCAATGACCATACATTGTTATAAAGAGAGTATTTGAAGTAGAGGAGCAGTCCGAAGATTTTACTCTATGAGAGCTATTCCCATAAACCCAAGTTGAATTTAGTTTGTTTAGGAAGTAACAGTGAGTCACTGACATTAAGAGTATAATTATTCTTGACTTGAGGGTTCTCTAGCTTGAAGTTGTCCTGACCCAAAGACATGCTGATGCCATAGGAAGGCAGGACCAGATATAACCTCTTCATTCCTAAAGCACGGGTTGCAGCAATATGAAAGGTGAATAGGTACCCACTGTAAAATCTTCCTTAGCTGGGTCATTGGTCTACAACTGCAGGAGGGGAAGTATGGGAAACTAGCTGTATCTTCAGGTAGGATTCCTGTACAGACTAAAGGGTGGAGCTTAAGTCTGTAAAGACAGCTTTGCTCTTTTGCCTGCTAGTTTCAGTGAAATTTTTCCCTATGTTCCCAGAAGTTGTATTTCTTTCTGCCCAAGAAGAACGTCCTTCCATTGCTGGTTAATAATTGAATAATGAAGTCAAGCTGCTGAAAGAAGAGCTAAGCCACAGAAGGAACATCCTGACCATGTTCAAATCCCTGGTTCTCTCTGTTCTTGAAGCTTGGATACATTCCCGTCCTCAAGTTCTAAGGACATTATTTTCTTTATCATAAATTCTGCTTTTGCTTGAAACTAGTTAGAGCAAAATTATGATCACTTGTGACCAAAATAAGTTTTAATGAGGACGATTTTGCCCCCTTGGGTTTTTCTCCTTTAAATTGAAAAAAAAAGGGTAAAAATTGTTCAAGTAGGCTAAGAAAACACTCAGTCAGGTACAAGACTGGCTGAACTAATCCTAATCCTGAAAAGTTTACTGATGTGAAAATCAAGCATTGTGGATCTTTGTGACAAAAACCTTAAATTATTTTTGATAGTGTCGGTAAATCTGACTTCAAATTCAGCCACAACACAATGAAGCTCCCTGCCACCCACCCCACCCTAGGAGGTGGCACTTTAAGCTTCTCAAACTACAGGTGCAACAAGCACCCTCCCTTTCATTTTTTTAAGTCACAAAAGACTAACACTGTTAACTCAAACCTCTGCAGTTCTCAATAAAGGGCTGAGTGGGCCTTGGATTCAGCATATTCCCAGTGACCTACAACGAGGCACCTTCCTAGTGCAGATATATAAAAGGACATAATTAGAGCTAGAGCATGGAGATCAGGTTTTATGAGCTTTGTGTATCAAGTGAAGGAGGCACACTCGCCCACTTCCTTCTCTCTAATGTGATTTTTTTTATATAAATGTTCATGCTCTAAATAATCTGCTGTTAGGGTTCTAGAAAATTATGTAATGAATTAAGACTGCCCTACCTTCAGCCCATATTTAATTGCCCTTATTTAATTGCTGTTCAAGGACCAAAGGTCTTTGAGGAGTGCAATGCCTCTCTCTGGGTCTATTTGTGTCTGCCTTTACAATGGCATGACCTCAAAGGCAGAGAAGCTCAGATAAGCAAGCAGCAGCAGCAGCAAAAGAATTGCAAAGGTGTGAAAAACATTCCTGAGTTATGCAACTGGTAACATCAGTAACACACTTTTGAATTGCAAGCACAATGGTGATATAAGAGCCAACAAAAGCTGCCATACATGATTATAAAATATCCTGAGAAGGAACTGCCCTTAGGCATTCAAAAGATAATCATCTTGATGTGCCAGATTTATTCTTGTGAACTAGTGCAAATGTGTGTGTATGTATATGCATATATATTTTGGTTCTTCAAAAAATTTATATGTGATGAAAGCAGGTTTAGTTTTCTTTTAACAAACATCTTTTTGTTTTTAATGTTGACATTTCTTCTTCCTTCCCTGCATGATATCCAGAAATTCTTTGATAGATTTATGTTGGAGTGAAAAACATGGGTGGTCAGTGCCCAGAGATCAGAAGTCAGATGTCAACATTCATTTATTAGTTGTAGAATCTCAGACAAAGTCAGTATAGCATTTCTCTTAGCATGGTGATATGGAGATTACATGAGATAGTACATGTTACTATCTCACAAAGTAAGATTACTTTGTGTAAAGGTTACAGAAAACCTAATGACAAATAAAATTTAATATCTCATATAATTTGAAAGGCCAAAGATAGGACTGATTTCGGATGAAGCTTGTTTAAACATTGCTAATGATGAAATCAGGTCAAAAGGGGCAAAAGCCACCAACCAACAAGCCACAGGAAAAAAGCAGCACCTTTTCAAATATGGCTTCTGCCACCCAACTTTCTTATCAGACCCGCATTAACCATACACACAGCAGTTGCCAAAGTCACAAAACAATTCAAACAAAAGTTTTATTAAAAAGGAAATAAGTCAGGAAAACGAAAAGTTCTTAATACCACAAGTGACCAGTTATTTCACCCCAAATACCGTTTATTCAAAAGTCCCAAACACATTTCTAAGATGGCGCCCCTCCCAACCTGCAGACACCCTGCAAAGCCAATTTTTCTCCAGTGACTTCTCTTTGCTTCTTCTCTCTCAATCATTCTGAGCTGCTGTGCTTCTCCAAGGCTCCTCAAACTTTTTCAACAGATGATGATGCAAACTCAGCTTTCCAAATATGCTACCTTGCTGCGGCTCCACACATTTCCTTTACCAGGCCCACCTTCAGCAGCGTCTGTCCACATACCAGGCCTGCCTTCAGTAGCCCCTGGTCACCCCCATCCAACTCCACACTGGCTACTTTCTACCAGCCACTCTCATCATGGCTCCTTGCCACCACCAGCTCACCCTTTCAGGGGGCTTCCCCTGGCCAGGCCATGTGGGCCTGCTCTTTCAGTCTACCATTCTCATCTCTTCTCCGCCTCTCTCCTCACTCCTCCTTTTTATCCCCCCTTTTCCCGCTTTTCCATTTTCTCTCGTGGGTCTTTCTCTCAGACTCTGCCCACCAGGGTGTTTTTGGTGCCCATACAATTTCAAAATGCATCACTACCCTTTATCGATAATGTCACAGGAACTGGTTTTATTTAAGGTACAAGCTGACTTAACCTTAAGGTAGTGTCCCCTTGGATTTATAAGAAGGTTGCTGAGAACTACTGGGGTGATAATATCTTAATTCAATCATATTCACTGAAGGATGGGGAAATTCTGTCCACATATTTGTGGAACATTTGTCTCTATTCTAGAAGTCCTAGCAAACATTTCAACATGTCCTGGCTCTTGGTGAATCATATATCCTCCCTTGAACCAATCTTTATAGCCAGCGAATAGCATTTGTTAAGTCTTAATCAAATCAGGTATAAAATATGGCTTTGATGTCATCCAAGCCACTTGACTGGGAAAAGTGAGGGATTATGAGGAAGAGGAAAGATGAGAAACACTTGAAGACCATGACAGTGTGTAAAGATGTGCCTTGAAGTACGATGTTGAGTAAATTGGGATGAATTCCATCCTCAGGTTTCCTAAGAGAGACATATCCTTCCAAAGAATTAAGGATTGACTGTTATCCTTGCCAATTATACCTCCAGAATGTTGTACAGCATCTTAAGTACCTAAGATGGTAACAAGACTACTCATCTGTGCATTCCTACACACTGTAGGGTTTATAGATCTATAAGCCCAATGGTTTCATCTTTGCTTGTTTTTCTGTTCTATTGATTTCAAGATGCCATGATTTGTTGTTTCACTAAAAAAAGAAGGGGAAAAAACCTATCAACAAAGTCATGCCCCAGTGCTAATGTTAGACAGGACAGGCAGTGCCTAAGGAAAATGAATGGCCAGCTAAAACAGGGATGCCAGGAAAAACCTGGCAGGGTGACAGAACCCAGGGAGAGTGAAAAAAAAAAAAAAAAAAAAAGTCAGAGGAGTGAGACAGTCTTCTTTCCCAGCCCAAGACAGCAGCGCTGATAAAACCCCCTGAGAGAGCTAGAAGCCCCTCGGGGAATAAAGCAGAAACTAGCCCCAGCCTGCCAGATAAAACTATGCTTCTGGAGCACAGAAGCAACAATAACTTAGAAATCCCTGCCTGGATCCATAAACCAAGACCCCAGTTGCACCTGTGCAGTAAACCCCAAAAAATAAAAGCATGAGTAGTCCTCGGCGCCACAGTTAAGACAGGAATTGCCAGCACAATTATGTTCCTGTTTACTCTGCCTGCCCAGATGGCCTCTGAGTGTACTATTGTTAATAAACCTGCTCTGCTTGGATGTGGCTTTCAATTATTTCCCAGCCATCGTCAAGACATGAGACGCCTCGCAAATCAGGAACAAGAAGATATCGCTCATTCCAAGAGAACAAATTTCAGCATTGTTCAAAAATGTTTTAAACTTGCACCTTAGAAAGGATGGGCTATAATACACAGACTTAACCTTGCATTTGCTTTTGTGTCTTGTTTCCTTGACTCCATGTTTGTGCTTCCCATTCATGTTTTTCATAGGCAAGTTCATTTACTGCTTGAAGATGCCACATTTTAAAAAATATTCCACAGTTTTTAACCACACTCACATTGAGGGCTGTTTTAGGATGTTATCAGGTTTTGATGTGTATAAACCCAGCTTCTGTGAATATTTTCATTCATTTTTCCTGGTGCACACAAGCGTATTTCTCTGTCTATCATGGTGGTGATGCTGGGTCATGGAACAGGCCAATTTTCATCTGTGTTAAGTAATGCCAACCTGCCTTCCCAAAGAGTTCTTCCTATTTTCATTCCCACCAGCAGTTTCGAGGACTCGCATTAATACAGAACCATTGGAATTGTCTTTTTTTTTAAACCAATTTGATGAGTGAGTATTATCTTATGGCAGTTCTAATTTGTACTTCCTTTATAATCATATGGTTGAGCAACTTTTAATTTGTCTCGTTAGCATTTCTTCATTTGTTCAGGTCTTTTGCCATCTTCTCTTGGGTTTTCGCCTTCATGACTTGAGAAATTCTTTTTGTATTCCAGATCTAAGTCTTTGGTTTTGCACACTGCAAGTATCATGTGTGTGGTTTGTCTCATCACTCCCTGTAGGGTATATTCTGAGGAACTGAAGTTCATATAGTCTATGTAGTTGAATTTATGTTTACAGAGGCAAGACTTTATTCTATCCTCTGAGGGTTTCCACTTGAGAATTAAGATGACATAGACAAATAGGAGAAAAATGCAGAAATCTGTACATGTGCATGGAACTCCCCACAGAAAAATGAAGACCTAGAGCACCAAGTCAACTACTGATAGACTAAGTTGGACAAAGAGTTGTAAGTTGTGGAAAACACACACTCACACACACACACTCACTCTCACACACACCAAATAACAAACAAACAAAAAAAAAAACAAGAAAACCTGCAGAGACAAAGTTGGGTTTGGATTGGGCTTGTCAGCCCTGGAGAAGCAACTAGAAAAAGAAGGGTTAGTTTAACAAGATTAGTTTGCACATATTACCCTTGTGACTCTTGTCTCAGGTGATAAGAGTACTTCTTTCCCCACAGTATCCAGAGTGGAAGGATGACATAGATCAACAAACTAGTCCCAAACAGGCCAATTGCCTTACTCCCTGTTGCAAGGGTTGCTGGTCTTCCAACTCAGACATTATCAGAAACCCCACAGGTCATGCCTCTCCCTACCCCACCTGACTTACCCCAAATGAACCACCCACCCCACCAAACTCCCCACTTCATCTGACCAAACTCCCCCACTCCACTTGACCAAATCCCCATCAAACTCCCCTACTTCACCTAACCAAACTCCCCACCTGATCCACTCACCTGACCAAACTCCCCACCTGACCAAACTCCCCCACCTCACCTGATCCACCTCACCTGATCTACCTCATCTAACCAAACTTCTCACCTGACCAAACTCCCCCACCTCACCTGACCCATCCCACCTGACTAACCCCCACCCTGACCAAACTTCCCCATCCCCCCTGACCCACCTCCCTGATCAAACTCCTCCACTCCAGGACCAGAGGCTAAAAGGACACTGTTCTGGCCCAAGAGGCATGATTTCCATGTCTGGGTGTTGCCCCTTACAGGTTCCTAAGAAGAACCTACTTCCCTTCACTAGCCTCCTTCTTCCTTTGTCTCTAACACACCTTTTCTAACAGGGAGGATATTTCTCACATCTTTTATTCACTCTCCTAGGTATTTTGACACTCAGGTTCTCATTCCTCTTCATCTATTTTTTTTTTTTGAAAGCTAGGTCTCACATATTGCCTGAGGAACCACAGACTCTCCTTGCCTGGAATACCCCAGACTCAAGTGATCCCCAACCTCAGCCTCCCAGGTAGCTGGGATTACAGGTGCGCACCACCACACCCAGCTATTTTTTTGAGACTAGGTCTCGCTATGTTGCCCCGGGCAGGCCTTGAACCCACGATCTCAAGCAATTCCCAGTCTCAGCCTCCCTTCCTAGGCTGGGATTAAAGGCACGTGCCACCGCAGCCGGCTCATTCCTCTTCATCTTTTAGGCCCCAGGGAGTTCAGAAAAATGCAAGGGGAAAGTATCATTCTATGCAAAGAAAAAAGGAAATGAAATTGTCCTTTTTTCATGATTTCAAAACCTCAACTTCCATATGGTATTCCAGAAAGATGAGACTAACTAGAGAGAGGATTTTATGTATCATTATGCATGGCAGAAGAGGGAAGGGATAGGTAGGCATGATGGAACATGTAGGACATGACTCAGGTTTTCAGCTTAACTGACCAGCTAGATGGGGTGCCAGTCAGAGGTGGAGGAGGGCAGGGAGAGAAACAGAACACAAATTTAGGCTTCTTGATTGCAAGTGACAGAAAACTGCTCTTTTCATCCACTTCCAACAAAAGTAAGATTACAAGCGAGGCTTGGAGGGAAGAGAGGGGCGTATGCCAAGTTAGTGGCTCATAAAAATGACAAGCTCGGTCATAAATTGGTAGGACCCAGAAGTTCGACTGACATGGTTTTCCCTTCTCTCAATGTTTGTTTCTGCGTGTGGGCTTCCTTCTCACATAATGATCATGAATTTCTCCCCATAGCTGTCCTTTATGGTCACAATCCCAGACACAAAGATCAAGAGGAAACATCTCCTAGGGCAGCCTGACAGAAATTTCCAGAAAAGATTCTGTTACATGATTTTACCAGGTTTTTTCTGTCTGCCGAAAGCACAGGAGTTTCAATGACTCAGGAAAGCAAGCAAATAGAGGTAAATTTATTTAGAAGAACAGATATGAGAAAAGGGTTATAACAGAGAAAGGAGAGGAACAAACCATAGTGGGAATCCCTGGCCCGTGAACCAGGGAGGAGCAAGGAAGCTCAAAATGGCATTAAGCCTCAGGAATTTTATCTTTTTGCCCAAATATTCCAAAAACCCATCAGTCTCTCTGTGATTGGTTGATGCCACTGTGCTAAGACTTAGTGTCAGTTTTCAGCTTTTGGAAATTGTCTTGTCTCTGCCAGGAAATGCCCTATTAGCTCCTCCATTTTCTCTAGTTTATCTCAACTATTCGAATGTCTAGCTAGACAAAGGACATTTGGCTATTTCAAACAGCACTATCAACAGAGTCTAGAAAAATATCCTGAAATGTCTTAGAACAAAACCAAAGTCAGGTAATGAAAATCACAGGGATAAATTCAAGAAGTGTAAATAGTTGGGAGAGAGCTTATTTTTATTACAATTTTATTAAATTATCAAGGGACAATTAAACAATGGGATTCTTAGTCTGCATGTTACAGCCCTTCAAGCTGATAAAGACAAAGGCAAAATAATGGAAAACAATCATAATGGCTTGACTTTTGACAAGGTTCAATTACACAGCTAAGGGCAGTATAATAGGGTAGGGGAATAAAATGTGGGCACCCAGAGCCAACCACTTACTCTAAGTAGGTGGGTCTACTTTTATTGTATTTTCTCACTTTCCCCTTTCACTTCTTTTCCACTGCACATACCTGTATGCTCAGTTGAAGAGACTGTTACCAGGTAGAGGGGAAGTCTTTTCCAGAGAGAAATACTATACCTCTGCTATAATCTCCAAGCTTTCAAGCATGGAGGGAGGGGGAGATGCAAAAAATGAAAGGGGCAAGCTGAAGTAATACAAATTGGAAAGTTTTTTTCAGGAAGCAAGAAGTTGGTAAATGAGCACAGGAGAACAGAGTTCAGAGAAAAGTGATCACATTCAGAGATAAAGTCCTTCCGTTGAAAGATGTCCAAAAAATCTTAAGGTTCCAACCAAATATGAAACATTTGAAATAATAAAGATAAGAGATGGTTAAAACCATCACAAAATTCAAAATTACTCTTATCCTTTGAAGTTTAGCAGTGGTTTAAAAGCAACAAAATGGCTCAGTGTGATTTAGAAAACTTGCTTCTCAAAGGGTGGGAAGAGCTTGAAGATGCATCTACTCTTAAAGAGGATTGCAAATAAACTACTAGAGGACAAATGCATGACCTGTAAGTAGGCCTATTCGGGTACTGAGAGGTTTGCTGGTCTGGGTGACCAGGGTCAGAAGTCCAGGCTTGCCTGCTCATTAATGCAGTGAGTGCGCCCCAGGGCGAGTGACTTGGTATCTCTGAGCCTATTTCTATTTCCTTAGCTGTAAAACGGTCATAATAATACTTGTCCCGACTACCTCAAAAGGTGGTTTTGGTGTTCAAACGATCTTTAGTGGTGTTTTGAGAACTGTCAAGAGCGCCAACTGTCAAGGTGCTCTTGTTACAGCTTTCTGGTGCTATTGCAAACTTCCAGAGGGGAACTAGGGAAGAGCCGCTGGCTCTGGTATGCTTTCATCCGTCCTTGTCCCTCATTTATGGGGCGTCTAGCTGGAGAAAATTTGCCAGTGATCTTAAGAGTTTTTGCTTTTTAAAAAAAGAAAGAAAAGAAACCTAAAAACTATACAAGGACCTCAGGGGCAAGGCTGAAGAGAAGCTGCCAAGGAGCCACTTGAAACGTCAAGACAGAAGAGGACTTCTCCGAGCTCAGCTAATGCACAGATTGAGTTGGTAGCACCGGTGGTCGAATAACGTCGTTATTACAATTCTCTTCTGCTGCCTTAAAAGACCTGCCACACTGCCCGGAAGAAGTTGGAAGCCCTTGCAGAGAGCCTCAAACTCCGGATGGAGCGAGCCGGAGGGCGACGCCGAGCAGATATAAAGCGAGTGCGGTGCGCCCTGTCCCGCCCCGCCGCGTCGCGTCGCCCCGCCCCTCCGCGTCGCGTCGCCCCGCCCCGCCGCGCGCCGCCGGCCCACGTGACCCCGGGCGCGGCGACGGCAGGGAGGGCGGGGCTCGGGTCGGCTCTGCAGCGCCGCGCAGGCGCCCCAGGGCCGCGCCGAGCCGAGCCCCTCCTGCTCGCTCTAGGAGTCAAAATGGCGGCGAGGGAAGCCTGGAGCAGCCCCGGAGCCTGAGCTACTGACAGGAGTGGAGAGGGCGGCGGCGGCGGGAGGAGGATGGCCGGGGGCGCTGGCGCCGGTGCGGACGGCGGTGCCGGCGGCGGCGGCGGCGGCGGGGGCGACGGACCCAGCGGCGGCAGCAGCAGCAGCAGCAGCGGCGGGAGGAGCCTCCGGGGTGAGTGTCCCTCGCCGTCTGAGCGGCTGGGCGCCGAGGCTGTGCCCGGCGCGGGGCGTCCCGACCGGGAAGGGGCTGTGCCTGGCGGCGGGGGCGGGGGGGCCGGGCCGGGCCGCCGTGGGGCCGGGTCTGAAGCGGCGGCGG
>PVHY01012682.1:17500-43664 GCA_004024945.1 Uropsilus gracilis | reverse complement strand
GGTGCGTGGAAGTGTACTTACAACTTAATGACCTTTTGGGGGGGGGAAGGTGCGAATCCATCCCCTATCCTTGTCCCTGTTTTCATCTGGGCCAAATATGTGCACGCAAAGGTTAATTCTCTGCCTGCTACCCATGAATTACGCATGACATGTTTAGCTGGGCTTCCTTATATGGAGAGTGCTGTATTTCAGTCCAGTTTGCCTTTTGCCAAGTTTACAGGGCGGAAGACGCCCTGCATGAGAGGGCTCCTTTTCTTTCTTTCTTCTTTCCCCCCATGGTTTTGTAGTGCGTCACTCAAAAACTGTAGGAAAAGTAAGTATAGAGGCTCGCTGGGTGGAGCCGCCGTTGGGTGTTTGAATGGCTTTCATGAAAGGTTGAAAAGAATGAAAAGTAGTTCATACTTGGCTTCTGGTTTTTAGACAAAAGCAGGGCAAATATGTAGCCCCCCCTCTTTTTTTTTTTTTTTAAACGGAGCCGGAATCTGTTATTGGTAGTAATGTGTCATGTGAGAATACTTTGATTCCAGAGCCTGTAACACGAGCAGGTATATGGTGGAGCATATGCTTGCCCCTTCCCGCACTTTACAACTCCAGGGGTGTTGCTAGAAGAGTAATCTTATTTGAGTCTCTCCCGGGCCCAGAAATAGGAGGCTGCTGGGATTCTGTGGTGTATTTCCGTGGCGTGTGCTTCTTTGGGATTAAGATTGAGTGAGAAACTGCCCGAAAGGTTATCGCCACTGCCCTTAGGTTGTGTGCCCACCAGTACTGGCAGAAGCAATAAGAAATGGATGGTAAACTCTACCATACTCTGAGGAATTTCTTAAACAAATTAATACACTGAGAGAGAAGTCATAATTAATGCCTTTGGGTTTCCAGGCCCTCTGCAACGTGCTTTGAAATACTACACCAGTGGACACAGCGTTCCTCCCTCCTGGGTTTGAACACAGTGTCTGTTTATACACAGAGGGTATTTAGTACATAACTCTACTCTACCCGCAGAATGATCCATTCCGTATTATCTCTGTGTGAGTTCCAGAGAGTAGTGGTGTTTCTTTTCGTCTTGCTGCTGAGATAAGTTAAAATGAGAGTTCGACGACCGTAAAATTCATCCTAAGAATATTTAGTTCATTCTGTAGGAACATCTTAGATACAGTTATAGGCAGAGACAATGAATAAAGTTATTTTGTGGCCAGAGAAAGCACATTGCTGTCATTGTATCTTTGTTTTCTTAAAGTTGCGGGCAACTACAGCTCAAAACTGTTAGGAAACCTCCCGTGCTCCAGTTGTCGACTGTGTTATATGTCTGCAGGGGGGTGAAATTTCCTTGGATTACTGTATTGATAGGCCTTCTTTTAACATGTAGACATAGTTGTTTTTAAATTCCATTTTTGTTGAGGAGGGGAGAGGGGGTTGGTTATTGCCTCACTGTGGACTAAAGAGTTGCCTTTTGTGTTTTAGGGAACTGGTTGGGTCAGCACCAGAAACCTGTTCATCCATCTCTGTGTAATTACAGTGCCACTTAAGACATAATAATCAGGTTTTACTATTACTGAGAAACTCACAAAACCTCACGTGCCTAGTTGAATTTTTTTTTTCATGTAGCTAAGAGCAAATTTGTGTGCAGATATAGAGCTAGTGTGATATTCTGTGCAGTCATGCCAACAGAAAATCCAAAATGTTTTATGGTTTGAGATATTATTGCTTGTGTTTACATTTCCACATTTGAGGCAAACTTAGACTCCAAGTTGAATTCATTAAATTTTGATTCCAACATTCTGTTCTTCCTCTGGGCACAGAATTCCTATGAAATGAAACACTGGGTTCTGTTCCAGAACAAGAGCAGAATATCCCAAGGTTTCTCTTGGGGGTGGGGGGGAAAGGGGGTGGATAGATATAGAGAGGGGGATTAAGAGTAATATTATATTTCTCATCGAGGGGTGTGTTATTATATAAGATTTTCTAGGTAGAAAATTCTAAGCAAAAAAAAAAAAAAAAAATCCCCCTTGCATTTATCATTGTTGCCATACATTAGGCCTGTATCTGAAATACCTATTTATGGAAACAGTGAAAGAATAGCCTTGCTGCACTTTCTGGCTCCCTGTTTGGTGAAAGGAAGATGCGCAGTTTAGAGAACATTACAGATCTTGCTTAGAAGAAGCTGAAAATAATATGGTGGGATTTTCTTATAGTCTAAGTAAAAGGTATTAGGATATGCAGGAGAGATGATGGTCAGGGGCATGGAGGATGTGAAATAAAAGTCAGTTAAATATTTGACTGCAATGTAAAATAATTCTAAGAGCAATGCCCATCATAGAGGATATTCCATAGAAGGGTTTTGAAAATTGTGGCCTCTTAAACCAGAAACTCCTAATTTTGGAAATCTGGCATGTGCTTTTCAGAACAGTAGCCACTGGTCACATATGACTGTTGAACTCTTAGTGTGGCTCTTCGAGATTGTAATTTGCTCTGAGAGTAAAATACACATTGATTGAGAAAGCCTTGTAAGAAGAGTGTAAAACATGATTAACATTTTTTGTATCTTAAATTTTTATATTCTTATATTTTTTGTTACCTTATATTTTATAATTAGCTGTTTATATGTTGCATTGATATATTTTGAGTGCATTGGTTTTAGTGGAATGTGTTATTGATATCACCTGTTTTTTTTGGTGGTTTTTTTTTTTTTTGTTTCTCTAATATGAAATAACAAATGTGGCTTGCATTAAACTTCTATTGAACAAGGCTGTTGTAGAATAAAACAGGAAAACAGTTTGCTGGGAAAACACTGAAAAGAGTTTGTTGGTCAAAACACAATAGCCTGAACTTACATTTTTAGTAAGTCAAAAAAGTTTATTATGCATAATAATACCTGTGTTTCTTATCCTTTGTAACCAAAATTTGAGAAAACACACCACCTAACATCTATTTTTATTTCCTCAAAACTACTATTTAGTTCAGAGATTTAATGGCAAGGTAGTAATAACAGAGAAAAGGCTTATAATTAGGGGATGAGTCTTAACACCTCTCAAAGGCCAGAATAGAGTATGATTGCTACTTAGGAGCATTTTGGAGACACTATAGTTATCATTGTCCTGAAGTTACCAAACATAAACGAGTCACTGAAATTTATTTTAAAATAGAGTTTTTCAGTAAATAGCAATTATCTTCAAATCCTTAATATGTATTTTCCTTTGCTAGGATTTTCTTTCCTTAAAAAATAAAAACATCCAGTAAATCCAAACAAACTCCTTACCAAGTGCTAATCAAAGTTTAATTAACTTACATAAAGGCAAGATTTTCTCCTATAGGGAATAAGGATGTTAGGAAAGGAAAAATCTATTTCTACTGTAGTGCTATAGGCTCTGAAGCATTCCTATACATGGAGACCTTGTCTTTACAACTTGCACACATTCTTGAGAAAGCATCTGACTGGTAAACAAAGCACAATGGCATAGGTCCTGGAAGCATTCCTTTCAGATATTTTCATAACTGAAGTACATTTTGCCACTCACAGTGAGTGTGAAGCTGACAAAAATGCAGTTCTTTTCTATCCATAAAAAGTATACTTGCTTTTATTTCCTTGAAGGATGCCAAAGACAGAAGCCAGGATGGGTACAGTGGGTTCTGTACTCCATGTAGAACCTCAGGAGGGTTGCCCTTGGTGCCACCTTGAACCTGAGGCTGAGCTGCCTGGATACTGAACACATATGGCGTGGGAGGGTCCCCAGTGCAGGTCCACTCTGTTGGTTCTGATGAGTCATGGAGCCTGTTCACTAATGGCTGGCGATTGATTGCAGCACACAGGATTCAAGAGCCATTAACATATGGCATTAAATGTCTCTAGACATATTTTGTTATTGTAGATTCAAGAAGAAAATCAGCTTTTATATAGTGTTCTTCCTTTTATGAAAAATACATATAAACATAAGCAGTATAGCTTCATTGTGGAAAAAACATCTAGGTATTATTTGGTTATTTTTTGGTTATAATTTTCTTTTTTTTTTTTTAAGATTATAGGACATCTTTTTCAGATAATTGTTCATGTTATCAAAAAGGCATCTTATCACATGTGGTTATGATATCCATAAAAACAATGAATCTTTGAAGGACTTGTGGAGGGTACTGGGCATGAGGTGTTTGAACTTTTCCACTATATTTGAGATCTTATCTAGGTTTCTGCAATTGGTAAAGCAGCTCAGGATATATTAATGCCAAGATGAAATGAAGCTGTACTTACTTTTTTTGCTGAAGTCATTTCTTTTTAAAAGTGAAGCTGTTTTCTGAAATAGCATTATGTTTTAAAGTACTATAGAGGCTCCTTACCCCCCCCCCCCCCACAAAAATCAACTTCTGCAAGTCTGTTTTTTAAGAAATTGAGAGATATGGCTTTCATACATGCAAAGAGGTAAATAATTATTTATGATAGATATTCCCACATAGTATGAATATAATTTGCATGTAGTTATAACTTTCCCCAAGACAGTGCCAATGTATTCAAATTATCTGAAGGGTTAGAAACATTATTTAAAAGAAGTGTGGTAAATGTTGTATAATCTAGGCACCACTGTCCAAGTTTATGCAGATACCAACTCTACTTGAATTTCTTTTATATTGAATTAGGAAAATTAAGATATTTCTTCTTCCAAACAATTTCTTAAGATATTTTATTTGACATTGGATTTTCTCTGGATTTCCATTTTTAAAATTGGAAGCACTTAACTCATAGTGAATTCATTTTAATGAGCTAACAAGGTTCTAGGATCATGGGAAAGTGTTTAATCCTATGAAATAAACATAATGTTGCCAATCTGAGAGATTTTCGTTTCAAAAATTGATGTACAGGTAAATACTTGCCCTAGCAAAAATATCACACTTGGTTTAAGAGAGATTATCAAACTTAATTAAGGTATACTTTGTCTTCAAAGGGCTGTCAGTCTGGCAGAGGAAATAAGTGTTTTCAAAATAACTGTAAAGTAGAAAGAGATATTTCTTCAGCAATGGCTAGCTTACCAGTTCAACCAGAATGTAAAGTTTAGTCTATCGAGCTGATAGACCTGTCATAACCAGAAGTGTAAAACACAAAGTATTCTTTATTTTTCAATCTTATCAAAATGCTTTTCTGTTAAGGCAACAATAATTATATCCAGTAATGTGTCCATATAGCATATGTTTTGTATTTAATATCCAGATACAGGGCTTTTATGCACATACTGGTTTATTTATTTAGTGCATTTCTCTAGCAGAAATTATATTTTTGGTTTGTGAATATTCTGTCAGAAAATCTGTATTTTTACTAGTTTTACTGTTGAGCACCATGAAATATCAGTTTTTGAAACCACTAAATAATTGCAAATGTATCAGGAAACCAAAGTGGGTAACCAAGGAGAATGGTGTATGTAAGAGAACTTGTCCGTGACGAAAGCTAGGGTGAAAGTAACTGACAATTACAGCTAGGTGGTTTGTCAAAAATTTATATATTAATGTTAAATAGTGAAAAGAAATACTAAAATGTACCAAAAAGGCAGTATCTTTATTTTGGAAAAATAAATATGTTACATAATGATTAGCAAGGAGAGAAATATATAGTAACAAAGATTTTTAATTAATAACAGCTAGTGCATCTAATTTAATATAATGTTGAGTAAAGAAAAAATGAAGAAACAAAGACAAGCATAACTGATGGGTTTGTATAGCAGTAGAAGTATCATAATTGTAGATACAACTTTGTGGGTTTTTAAAAATAATTCATATATGTGTTAAGTACATGTCTATGGAAGATATAGTAACTTTGTCTCTATTCTTTCTGTACTTAAATTACCTGCATATTCACAACAGCCTGCCAGTGATTGTGACCAGTAAATCCTTCTAAAAATTCTTAAAGTATGGTAACCTAGTATAAGCAGTGAGAGTGTGAGGAAAGGTAACAGTGAAAGTTTTACAGTTTAATTGTCAGAGCAGGTCACAAGCATGTGAAATAGCAAGCAAGCCAAAATAAGGCATCAAACAACTCATATTCATATGTGGAACATCATTACAAACATTTTCTTGAACTAGATATAGTATGAAAATTTAGATTGCGTACAGCTTGTTGTAGCTCAAAATTTTAATCATCTATCTTACAGTATATTTATCAGCATTGTTAATGTTAGAGATAATGACGTTCACATTTTGTTTATTTCTGCCTTGCCTGATTGCAAGAAAAGAAAAAGGTTTGCAATGACCTCTTAATACTTCACGTGGATGGACAGCTCTTAGGAAGAAAAAGGGGAAGTAAGTTATTTCAGGAGGGTGAAGTATATAAAGAATCAAGGGCCTAAGTCCCACTGTGGGGTAAAAGTTTATGAAATACGTTCTCAGGCATTGACTGGATTTGGAGCTCACTTATCTCCCCTTCATTGACAGATATTTTTGTCCACTAAATTTTAGTCTCAAAAGCCAACTTATAAAAAGACTTATCATTAGTTTCTGTAAACACTCTATTATAATTTGTTTTGCAAGTTTGTTGTTTCTTGAAGTGCAGTTCAGTTGTAAGAAAGACAGACCTCCTTGGGGGGAAAATATGCTTTAAAAAAAAACTAGTTTATTTTAATTGTGGCAACATTAATATTTTCCCCATCAAGGAAAACATTGGTTTGAAAAATGAATACCTTGTGAATTTTAGTCATATCAGTATTCTTATTCTCATTAAAAAGTTACTATATTTTTAAATATTTATATTTTCCTCTATCAAATGAAATAAATGCCAAAAAATACAGACTCTGGAAGGTGGGGCACAGACAAGCCTTAGGGTGCATGGATTTGCTTCTGCCAACTAGATGTAACTCATATATGGCCTGAGAGACCCATTTTCTTTCTGTGCCTTATTTTCTACATCTGTGAAATGATAAACTAGCCATGTATATATTTCTCTAGTTTTTTTATTTAATTAATTTTTTTACAGCTCTTGAAATTGGCCTAATGACCTTTTTTTAAAAATTTTTTTACAGCTCATTTAATTTTTTTTTTTACAGCTCTTGAATTTGGCCTAATGACCTTTATTATCTTAAAGATGAAGTAGCATGAAGAAAAAATGCCTTCTGTCACTTGCAGAGCCCGAGGCTTGATTTTTCTTTATTACATTGTTCAGGTTTATTACCAATTTTTCATCTTGCCTCTGTAACAATGATTACTAATATTTTGGAGGACTTTCTCTGTCTGGTAAGATTTATGAACTCATGTATTCCACTGAGCAACCTAATGGGATGACTGCTGTTCATTTTGCCACTGGGTAAACTGAGGCACACACAAATTAATTGCCTAAGGTTATTTAACTAGTTAGTAGTCCAGTAAAGAGTGGAACCAAGGTAGTGCAGTTCTAGAACCCATATTTTATGTAAAATAATAAAAACAAATTAAGAAGTATCTATTGAGTATTGATAGTAAATTGTAATCAGAAATGTTTGGTTTATTCTAGAAAAGTCACCATTTCTACTGCACTTGATGAGACAAGAATAGATATAAAGTCAGATTAGTGAGAAATGACATTGAGCTGGAGTTAACAGAGCAGGGAGATTGTGGTCACCATTTGGAGGGCATAGAGTAGCAGCAGGTGCATTAAGTTGAGTACACAAAAGATGTTTAGTTTGAGTATCTTATGGGAGTTGTGTAGAGACAAGATTAGGATATACTTAGGAGGAAAAAGGATTTTAGGATGAAGTAGAGGACAGAACAGAGATAGAACAGAGATGAGGGGCTAAATAAACTGGATGAAAAGGAGACCTATTTGCTGGTGGGAAAGTAATAGACTTGCTATACCCCCTGATTTGTTTTGATAGGAAGTGTGAGAGCTATTAAAAAATGATTTCAAAAGTATGGTAAAAATATTCTAAACTGTTCATCAAAAGTTTCTTATTTAAAACTTTATTATTAGTGCTCTCCCTGTTCATCATATTGTTATCAGAGTGATCTCTGTCAGTATACAGAATTATATTTTTAAAAACCAGTAAGAAAAAACATCTAAAATTATGTTTTACTGGGGACTATAATTATATTAATTAAAAGCGATATGTAACATTCTTAAAGTATTTCTGTGTTGTTCTTTTTTTATATTTTCTTTTGAGACATCGAATTTTGTATATTTAATTTTTCAAAAATAATTCTAAGCGAAGGTAAATTGATTTCAAACACTGTGTGTGATTCTGGTATGTGGGACCCCACCTCTTCAGGTGTCACATACCCATAACACCCCTCCTCCCTCATCCCCAAGGCACCCATAGTCACCACAGAGACCAAACTGCCTTTCCCTCCCTTCTTTCCCCGCCAATCCCTTCTCCCCACCCTTTCTCTGGTGTTGTCTGACTGTTTTATTTCAAGCTTAGGTTCAAATAAACTCTTGAAGTTCACCAAATTCTTTTTCCCAAATTGGTAGCTTTAATGTAAATGTAATTTTAGCTGTAGGGGTATATTGTTATTTGGTAGGGTACATGGCTCACTGTTGGCTAGGCAGTGCTGATCTCTCATTAAAGTTCATGTGGAATACCAGGGAAAGCAATCTTCACAACCAGGTGGCAGATAGGTACATGGGAAAAGGAGTTTGCAATGCACGCACTGTGACTGACATTTATACTTCTTGGACCTTGCTCATTTAGGGAAGGGATCAGTATTACTGTGGTATTCTTTTCCCTTGAAATAAAAATCCTTAATAATTGGTCAGTCTTATACACAGGGTAATTTATATATGTGAATAAGCAAGTTAGTTGCATTGGGGTAACTGTTCTCTATAGTTATGAGGCTGTATTTTAAAATAGAAAGCTTTATAAGGAAACTTGTAGGCCTTTTTACTTAAGGTTCTTACATATGCTTTTTATAAGTAAGCACGTTAACAAAATTTAAGCTGAAACTCTCAGAGCAATGGTAGTTAATGTTATATTTCATGTGAATAAACAATTCTTATGAAATCAGGGAAGTTTTTTAAAAAAGATTTTATTTATGAATATTTACCACTTAACTTCTTTATATGGGATGGCCTGTGTACATGAAAAATAATTTTTTGTACTGTACTGTTTATATGAAATGTTTATATGGAAGTACAGAAAATATATTAGAGGTGCTTTATTTCACCTTTTGTTAATGTGAGTATTATGTGAAAGTCATACTTCGTATATGCCTTTCTCCATTATTAGACCTTTTTTATCCTCCTTATCTGGGTTTTGCTTTGTGTTATAAAGCTATGGTAAAAGTCTGTTTTGTTGCATCATTACATCATGCTTGGAAGATGTTCATTTTTACCTAATATTAAATAACATTAAAATTAGAAATTTTTTCTTTGCCTTTTCTATTTATTAGACTAATTTAATGACAGACTCTAAATTATTTGGAGCCATTATTTCATTTAATTGCTCGAATATTTTAGGAATAGCTGCATTGCCAACCTGGTATCATTCAGATAAGGCATAATACCTCATCCAGAAGGGAATAGATGGGCATAGCAAAAGTAAATACCAGTGTAGGCAAATCTGTGACCCCAGTGTGAAGTTTCTCCAAGGTATATTGTATGATCTTTCCAAAAAATAATTTGAAATTTGTAGGTTAATCATCAGATTATTGAAAAAAATGTACATCTGTACTTCAAATAGGATACATTCTATAATGCTTACCTTTGCTGAAAATTGTATGTGGGAAATGACTCTCCCAGAGAAACATAGTTTTGAAAATGAACATTAGCAATAAATATTGTTTTGGGAGTAGTTAAAGTTTTCTAAGTGCTGAGGTCTTTTCAATAAATTACTTTATCATTTATTATTTCACATTAAGCTGTATGGGGAGATCAACTCCTTCTTTGTGTTTTGCTAAATTATAAACTAATAAATAAATGTTGACCACCAATGGAGTTAAGGAATTATAGCAGGTAAGGCAAGAAAGAGCCAAAGATGAACGACATAATTTCTATTCTTTTTTGACTTAGACTTAGTTGGGGAGAAAGGCATGTGAAGGTAGCAGTGCTACTGAATATTGATACTACACAGATGAAGACTGAAGGAGGAAATTCAAAGGAGGAAGGAAATTCAAAGAAGGAAGTCTGTGGTGCTGATTGGGCAGCACATACTATGTGCAGGAGGTGTTGACACTTGCCCGAAGATTAGGTTCCCTTCAGAAAGTGGAGGGAACCAGTATGAACAGGGTTGAGATGAGGAAGGTAGACCTCTTGGAGGCATTGCCAGCTTACATTCTTTTCATAAAAACAAATACCTGAGAAACAGTGTTAAACAATTAGGGATAGGTCTCTATGGTAAGAACCACTCTCGTCCTGACTGAAATGAGGAAACTGAGATTCAGAGAAGTTAACCTACTTGCCTGAGTTCACACAGATGGTGAGCAGCTGAACTGAATTGAAGCCAGCTCTTTTCTCTCTTTAAAACCAGTACTCTTTGTTTCCCCATTATGATTCTACTGGGGATGAATGTGGTATAGTTATAATAGAGTGATTTGAAAGCTCCACCCATACAACAAGTGACATAAGTCAAACAGGTATAAATTTAATTTAAAAGGCTGTCAAATTTATCTTCTTGTGCTTTGATGTTAGATTACAAAAGGCATATAGTTTGACAAATGCTTATGATCCTTATTTCTTAGATTCATAAAAGAACAAAAAATGTACTATACCTCTTGCCTTTGGTGACTGTGTAAGTGCTTGCAATAATGGGGCGTAATTATGACTTTGCATTTGGTCATTTGGGGTCCTCTGAAAGGAAGGTTTGTGATGTTTCAGAGAATAATGTGCTTTCTCACCAAAAACAGGGGGCTGTAAACTTTTCATGAAGAAATGATAGTGGTAACCCCAGAGCACATGCTCCATTCATTTGTACCCATCCTTGCTGGGTATTTTGTGTTTTCATGTTGTATCCAGTCTGTCTGCTAACACTCTGTGCCCAAGCTTATAACTTCAAAGATAAGCTATTGATGAAGATGGTTTCTCTTGGAAACACATGACTGCTCACAAAATCTTCTCTTCATAGAGCTCTTGTGGAGCACATAATAAACTTGTGTATTGTTTAAAGAAGGAAAATGGAAGACACTCTTGCCTTTGTGTTTAGTTTCAGAATATTGAGCAAAATTTGAATGCATTCTCCAGTCTCCTTCAGAGCATGTAAAGGTAAGCTGCCCCTGTCTTCAGAGTAGTTTCCATTGTAGTGACAAAAATATTCACAAATAATGTACAGGCAAAACAAAGTGGGCACAGAGGAGCCAAGAATAGGCTGCTTGTGGGCAGAGTGTGGAATTTGCCTAAAACCACCCAGCAGACACATTAACCCTTTGTACATTGAAGAAAACTCAGAATTGACTCGTATGTTAAAAGTACGGTACTCAAATATGTATGCCACTTATCTTTCTGTCTGAGTATTTGGTAAACAAGTATGACCCAACTGCAGCATCATCCTAGACAGAATTTATTTCTGGTCTTGGCACTTTTAGAGAAGGGTGGGGACATATAATTCTTCTGAAAGTTCATGTTAACTCCCTGATTAGGAGATTAAAACACTCGTTATTGACAGTCAAATTTCACAGCCTGCAACTTTTATGTTAACAGAAAAGAAAAATCTATAAGAGAGAGGTGAGCTGTATTTAACTTTAATGACAAAGGGTTTTTGATATGCACACGATGCTCTTTTTTCCTCCAGCCTTTTCTTTGTGTGCAGGAAATAAAGCTGTATTTTGTAGGCCAGCTTCCAAACTTTCAGATGGTAAAAGTGCAATTGTGCATGTTCTGTGAGACCCCATTCAGCTCTGAAGTGTTTATCCCCTGGTCTAGGATTTATTCTGTATTCTAGCTTGGAAAAGTCAGGGATTTTACATTGTTGGTTACCACTATTCATTTTTAATTATAAACATTTGTTTATAGCTTAGTGCATAAAAAAAGCTTCATGGTAAGATTTCGTCTGAAGTTTTCAAGAGAAACTTCGAGTATAATATCTGCTTTTCTGAAATTTACAGCCTAAGGAAAAAGGTCTATTCATAGATAAAATAATGAAAACCAAACAGGCACCAAAAACCAGACCATTTGCAGTCATAATAATTGTGAAAATAACTTCTCGGTAGGCATTCATTCTTTTACATATATGACCACACATAGTGCTCTGAGGTTATGCACTGCTGTCCTTTTTATTCACAGGAGAGAAAATGGAGTCTCAACAAGGTTAAGGTTAGGTTAATTTGCTCAAGGGTCATGTAGCAAGGTCCTCTGGGCTGAGATTTCAACCCCACATTTTACTACTATTTGTTTCCATCAGCGTGGTACAAATTAAGACTTATCACGGTGTAGATTGGAGGGCTAATCCAAGTTAGTTCTGGAAAGACCTAATGAAGAAGGTACGATGTTCAAGACGGATTTTGAAACCTCGTGGTCATAAACAGCATAGCCAATGGAACAGACTTTGAAGTTTCGCTGGCTCAGACAGGAGGGGTATATCAAATAGCCTAATCTGCCTGTGTGGTTAGGGCAGTATTAGTTCTACTCACACCTAATACCCCCTGCCCTAGCGGTTGCCAACATCAGCAAAATCTACTTTTAGACTCAAAATCATTACCCCTTAGAAGTTTCTGATGTCACTTTTGGTTACATAGCACACTCTACATGTGTGCCTAGTTGGATGGCTTCAGTGACACATTTTAAAAGTGTTTTGAGCCCCAAAAGAATGTTGCAAATGCAGTGATAATTTACTCAATTACAACATTGAAGGCTTTAGGGTAATTCATTTCTCTTGTCAGCAAAAATTAGAAATTTGTTGGCAACATAAACATTATTAAACAAGTCATTGAGAGTTGAATAGTTTCATACTCAAAAGGAAATTTCTGAGTTTTTCTCACTCTTCCCAAATCTCTACCAATTACAGCATGTCTGTATGTGTGTTATGTGTGCATTTATCAGTATGTGTTATGTTCATATGTCATATATTCCATAAAGAGTTAGGAAGTAGTACATAAGTTACAACTAAAAGTGAAACTGAATAAATGTTTGAATCTGAGGGGTAAATTCTCCAGTGAATGGCTATGAACTTGCTTTGAAGTACTATATTTATTATCATTGTGTTTTCTCTTGATTAAAAGTAGGAATTGTTAAAATCTAGTATTTCATAGACTCTAAGTAGAGGTAAAACAGGAGATATTCTGGTATTATGTGTAAATGTAAATATATTATCACTCTATAATATTTACTAAGACTTAAGGCCAAACTGAAGATAAATAATATTATGAACTCTAGTCTGTGTCTTAATGTGTTAATTTATATTGCTTTTTTCTTCCTCTGGTGTTAAATGTTAGCTGATTCATACAGCAATGATTTTCTCTTTGCTAATGACCTGACATTAATGGATTTGAAAAATGTTTTCCCTTCATGTACCAGGAATTCTCATACATATTATTTTCAAAAGAAATATTCCATGCTTACATACTCGTTTTTGGGCAAGGAAATTAAGCACCTATTTTTCAGTTCAATAATGCTATGATAAATGAAGTATAATTTTAAACATGCAGATTCTGCAGCATACACTAAAATATTAATTTAGGTTCTTTTATATTCTAGACACTGCTAGACATTGACTGCATAATGGTTAACAAATAGAAGCAATTATAAACGTGCAATTATAAAGTTTAGACATCTCTCAAAATTCAAATTGCAGAACTGATGATATATTATTAGCGTTATTGTTGCCACAAAATTTAAGTAATCTTTTCAGTAATTAAAAAATATTATTTATAAATGTCAGTAAATATTTATTTGAAAGCCTCTGTCAAGGGTAGTTTTACTGGGTATAAGTGAAATCTTTCATTTACATGTGGAAAAAAAGTCCCACTTTATGCTTAGAATGATTGATTTACAATCAAGCAAGGGAAATAGCATCACAAAATAATGCAGAAAGAGGAAACTTGATTTGAGTGGCAGTATAATATTGTGAGTTGAAAAGGTCACACTAGTGCAGGAGGTTCCAGTTTTGCCACTCAATATCATGCGGAATGCTGTGACAGCCAGGGCTGATACAGCTGAAAATATCTGCAGCCTTGGAAGCCTTTTTAGTTTCAGAAGGTCATTTTGGCATCATAATTGGAACACCGATTCACAAGGAAGGTCAAACTGTATAGCACGGCAAGGAGATAGGTTGCTGAGCTCAAGGGGTGCAGATTTTGGTGCAATTGTCAACTGTAGGCATCCTAATTGGATGTGGCTGTCTTTCACTGAGGTATTTATAAGGAATGAGCTTTACTGGATGGGTAAATTCTGACTTCTCTCTTGAAACTTTCCATGTTGCCTCCATCACCTTACTTGCTACAAGGACATAAGCTTTACTTTCATTTTATTTATATAGGGTGTATGCTTCATCAAAACAGGCTGGGTGAGTTGACTTACAACAATAAAGTGCACATAAAGTGAGGCTATAAAAAAAGAGGCATAGCAAATCAATTAGAAGGAAAAGAGATGAAATAAGTACTTGAGATGAAATTGAGCACTAAATTTATCTCCTTGCTATCCAGCAATCAAAGGTATAAGCTTGAGGAAGTAGAAATCTCCATCTCCCCTCCAAACTCCTACCCCCTGTTTCTTTAATAAGATATCTCTGTATCCCATAGACAGTCTTATTCTCAGTGCTTAGAGGGTTTAGTTAAATATCTGACAACCCTTGGATGAAACCTTAGAATGGGTGAATTCCAGTTAATTAAGAAGTAAGTGAAGTCCTAATTTTTCAGCCTAGCTTTCAAGACCTCTCCTGATTTGGTTCTAGCTCTACATTCCAACTTTATCTGTAGGCTTTTTCCATGTAGACTGATTTTCCTAGTGTCTATGCTCCCTGCTTTCCTAGATCCTTACCTTTACACTCTTTCTACAATCTAGGTCACCATGCCTTTCTGTCTCTAAGCAAATAAAACGCATTCTTCCAAGCCTATGTTGGATGACTTAGCCATTATGAAACCACTCCCATAGCTCAATCTCTGCCATTACCTAAGCTGTGTGTTTCTTCCTTCTTTATGTATACAGCTCATCATGTGTAAGCAAATAATTTTTCAAAGCTATACATTAATCCATACATTACTTATTTGTCCAGGCTTCAAAAAAGGAGTCTTTACTCAATTGTTAATACAATCAACACCCATTATTTTATCTGTATTATTTATTTTAAATTAATATGTCTATATATTAAGGTTGTCTTGGGTTTATTTGACTTTCTTTTAGGAAAGCTTTGCTTTGTCTAGGAGAGTAGAGAGGAAAGGAAAAGAGCTAAGAAAAAAACATAAAGAAATTATTTGGTGCAATGAGAACTGGGGTTATAATTTTTTGAAATTGTCTTGACTTTGAACTTTCATATTTGGAAAGGAGTTTTAATATTTACTGCTTCTTTGTGTCATAGGTAACTAATATAGCAGAAGATAGTGTTGGTCCATGTAAAAGAAAAAATATCATTTATATACCATTTCAAAGGCAGTGCTTTCTCTTTAGTATATTTTTCTATGGTTTTTAACAACCGTCAAAAAAGTTATCTGATTCTACATGGTATAGAAGTGTTTGAGATAGCTATCCTATCTTTCTCACTGCTTTTTAGACATGGGTTTTAAGTGACTTATGGATCAGCCATACTATATTCATACTCACTTAACATACATTCAGTTTTACCTTTTCAGAGCAGTGTTCCATTTTACTTTTGTAGGTTTCTGCTGATACATTTTAAGTTCACTAATAAAAGCTCCAGAGAAAATGCAGACTCTTGCTTAGAGGGCAGAGAAATAAAAATAAAATCATGCCAGAGCTCTTTTTCAACACTTCATCTTTTAGTCAGGTTCTGAGTATTTAGAATGCTATCATGTATTAATTACTAAATTGACAGTGATTGTAACACTTCTCTTTTTCTACATTGTCAGTGTTGTGTATATACCATGGGCGTCCCAGATGATAATGTCCATTTCTCAGTTCTATAGAGGAGCCATCTATTTCCTTCAGAATCTATAGACAAAGCTTCCAACCCTTACATCTCAGAGCAAATCACAGTGATGTTGTCAGGATCTACCCATAATCTTTCTCTGTTGTTTAGCTTCTACCATACTTAGAGCCATTGCCATTCTACCAGGGTTTGTATTATATTACCCATATATTGTGAATGAATTTTTAAATTTTAAATCAGATTTATCAGATCTGATTGGAATCCTGATTCTTCTTTTTAATTAGTTTGAGAATTTGGCCAATCAGTCACTTACCTTTGGAAGCCTTAGTTTACTCACAAATGTAACTGTTATTTAGGGCTGTGATAAAGAACACCTGGAAAAATTCAAATGAAATTAAATTTTATACCCATAAAATTATTTGCAATTGCTAAGCAGTAGTAGAATATGTGAGTTCTGAGGGAGAAAATCAGTTTGTCTACTTGCCTCTACTAGTAGAAACTTTTAAAGGACAAGAAGAAAACCTTGCTAACTTCTATGTAAGGTAAAATGAAATGTATAATGTAGTGCAAACTAACATCTCAAAAATTATTCTCTTTTAGAGATATTACTTAACCAAAGAGCAGAGTTTGTGATTTTATCAAAAATAAAGTACATATTACTACAAGAAGATTAGAATTATTAAGTCTTTTCCTTCATAGTACCTTTAAGCACAAAGATTTTATTTGAACTTAAATAGCTAGATTTTTGTTATATATGAAGAACATGAACTAATTCATATGTAATTAGTCCCAAAATTATCTTTTGGGACATGTGCACATATAAATGCATCTATACACTGTATGCACATTAATCCTTATTTCAATTTATCTGTATTACAATTGATTTTTTTGAGTAGGTGCTTAGTTTTTTCCATGATTTTGCAAAATAATTTTACTATTACAAATCATTCTAACTTTAAGGGACCTCATTATCTCTATGGTTTTGTGCTATATATAATATTTATTATAGATATATTTGCATATGTATAAGCATAATGAGTTGAGATGGGTATTATCTATGGTGATAATAGATGATTAGAGTGATATAGAGGGGGAATGTGGTGTCTGACTTAAATATTTTTAATAGTGAATGTGACAAAATTCTTTATAACATTGTAAATTATATCAGTTGTCTGAAGTAGTTGACAAAATAAAATCAAGAAACATGCCACCAAATCTTCGAAAGAGCCATCTTTCAAGGCAGATATTAGGGTCAAAAAAACCTATTAAATACAAACACAGTAAACAGTCTCTGATGCGAGTAATAGGATGACTTTAGTAGATTATAATTGCCAAAATTTAATGAGACTAAGAATAACCTGGGAGTTTGGTTAACAAATGGATTCATAGTCTGTCATCAGTAGGTACAAGGTAGGTCCCAGGAATATTTATTTTTAACATCATGCCAGATGACTCATTCTTTTAGAGCATTAATATCCCTGTTGATAATCTGTCGGCAGTTACTGGAGTTTATTACCCAGTGAGCTACCTGTGCCTTGCAATTTGCAGTGGGAAGTTGTGTTTTAAGTGCGTTAAGATGCTGATGGAAACAAACAGAGTGTTAGTCACTGTCTCATTATAGAAGGGTGTTGTTGACTCTTCGAGTTTCTTCCTGTGTTACAGCTTTTACGAGTGCACAGACTCTTACAGACAGATAAAATAATTTTAAAAAGGATATTCATTTTCTATTTAGCAAAAGAACCGAGCCTTAAAATGCCATATTAGTTTGTTCAACAAACCTTGTGGTTTGCTCTTATGAAAAGTACAAAATCTTCAGAATAAAGTATTTGCCATCTCCTGAGAAGTTTGATGACTTTATTTATACTCTTTGCCAACATGGTAATATCATGTTGTCAAGGGAGAATTAAAAACTTTGGAAATGCCTAAATTTTGTCAACTAACCATTTTGCTTAAATCTTTTTCAGGTTCAGGTATTACTTTATTTTGTGAACTATTATTTTATAGCTAGAAAGGGAGAGTTGGTGGAGGGCAAAGTGCAGGGAGAGTTTTATTTTCTAACAGGGCATATGTCCATTGGCAAAATCATAAAGAGTATATAGCTGTCTTGGTTATCTGAGTTGAGAGTGCATATCAGGTCAGAAGCATACTCCCTTCCAGGGTCAGAAATGTCTGCACCAGGAGCCCAGCCTGGGGATAGTTACCACATGGGAAAATGTGTTTGGGTCTACATGGGTTCATGAATTTTATTGTGCCTTAGTTACTTTGATAATGCCTTGCATTATTTATAGCAGTTGTCAGAAACTGTTTCCTTTAGTGAATTAGTCTAAAAAAAGGAGGGGAGAGCATGATATTTTCTGACTTTAGTAGAAATAATGTGTAAAAAAAGCATTCCTTTATCATATGACATAGTGCTGTCAGAGTTTCCAAAAATAACATGCCTTGCAAGTTCTATTAACTACACATTTTGCTTTCATTAATAAGAAAAGAATAGTAAGCTACATATATGTGTACATATATATGTAGTCCAATGGAAATATATATATATATATATATATATATATATATATATAGTCCATTCGATACTGTGGAAACCGAAGCATTTATTCAAACTTCCATTCCTTATTCTCTGGTAACAATTTACAAACTATAAATATTTTAATTATTTTAGCAGTGAAGTCGTTTATTTCAAATAAAAAGAGTTGAAAACCGATTTTACAAATGTGGCCCTTGATTAGCTTTTAACAGCTGAAAATATTTTGTAAAATACAGAGACAATTCTGCTTGTGGCAAAGAAAGACATTTCATATTATTCATTTGTTCCTATGATAGAAATTTATAATGTAGATTTAGGTATAGCATCTTTTTAAGATACAGCATAGATTTAATAAATATAGAAAAACATTATTCATAATTTGCTCAATTACTTACTGGTGGATGTTTCTTGAAAGAAATTTGTTGTTTAAATCAAAGTTAAGTTATTACACTTTATGTTCTAAGTATTTGTATTGTGAAAACCCCTCAAGTGTATGCATTGTTTTGTACATACAATTTCAGCATTTCTTAAAATAGTGAGAAATTGTTATCAACTTAGGTGACCACTACTAGAAAAATAATAGAGTAATATCAGATTCTTAAGAAATATTTACGTTGATCTTTTTTTCTATTGACATATAAAAGTCATTAACATTTTACATTTGTAGGAAGAAAACCTCAGAATGAATGTTTTCATCATTTCTGTAAAAAATAATAAAGTATGTGTGTGAATGCATAGCAAAAGGACTCGACACACTATACTAATAGTTGAATTTACCTTTGGGGTGAGAGGGGATCTGATTTGTCAGCAGAGGAGGAATTTATTTTAACTTCCAATAAAATCCTCCTATGTGGTTTAACTTTGTTATAGTGAAAGTGCATTCATCCAGCAATGTCTAAAGTAAAAAAAAAAAGGGAGAAAGAAAAATGAGGAATTGAGGTACATACGATTCATATAAATTACATGCGTGAGATTTTTTTTATCATGCAAATCTGAATTTAGATTATTGCACTTACTGGAGAGGTAGATGGAGAAAAATCCTCAATATTTACAAAAATTGTAATTGGTTCACACTTAATCTTGGTCATGAGCCTTTACATTCTTGATATGAAAATTCTTTATTTTCACAGTTCTAATCATATCACAGCATAGGCTTTTTTTTCACTTACTTTGTACATTTTTCTGCATGTGAATTCCATGAGGACATAACATTTTCATATATGTCTCTCAATGGTCCTGTGAATGATCGACAGAGATTGCAGGTCTGCATTGTCCTTTGATCAAATGTCATGATATTTAAGTACCTTAGTGTGAGAAATTCAAAGAAGTAGAGTTGTGATACCAAAGTGTGGGAGAATAATAATGCTTCGATATAAAATAATGTCCTGTCAACGAGGACAGATTTTCCTTTTCATCCAGTTAAAATTAGGTTTTCAGGCTTAGGAAACCTAAGTCTAGAGAACCTTGGTGTGTTTTTACTTTTAGATAAATTAAGCCTAATGAGAGGTACTGACATAGGCACAAAATAAGCTTCCCTGTTATCACTCTCTTTTATAGAACTACAGAGCTGCCTTTAGAATTTCTAGCCTCTGTAAAATACAGTTTGAAGCTCTAGAAGATTTTATAGTAATTGTAATAATACTAGCATATTCTGTTCAACATCTCAGACCCAGTTACATATGTGAGTTTGGTGGAACTTTCTCCCAAGGATACTTAAGCTATGTTGAAATGAAAAATGTGAGTTATAAAAGCATGTCTCTCTTTTGTAATGCATCTTCCTTCTTTAAACCAGGAAAAAGCAGTTGGGACTTGGTTCACAATTAGCCATAAAAACTTAATTCTTATCTTTACGTAGCATATGTGAATTTGTGATTTTTTTTTTTTTTTTTTTTTTTTTTACAAAAGCTCAAGTTAAATTGACATTCTAACATTTTCAAGTTGATAGGAGTGAATTCATTTGATATTGGTATATTACTAAGCGTATGTTTGAAATAATTTGTAAAAAAGGTAATCTTTAAGATGAAATAGATAAATCAGTAGGAAGAAGTAAATCAGGGTTAAAACTATGGTATCTTTGTAGGTTGATTATTCATAAGTTTTGGAAAAAATATACAATTGGGAAATATGGGAGCTCTGATTAAATGAAAGGGAGGAAATATCCATGTATTGTGTGACAAGTTCACTATTCATTTAATTAGGATGCATTCAAGTAATATACTATATTCATTTCTGATTTTATTCATTTTAAGAATTATTATTTTATACTTTTGAAATAACTACAAACATTTATTTGCATACTTATAATAGTTAATAATTAAACAATGCATTTCAGTTAGTTTTCAACTGGACTGTGTTTACTTTGTTAGGTTTTAAATCAGATATTTGGAAATTCAAGATTTATCTGTTAAGGTTAAACTTTTGGACTCAGATGTAGTTGATGGTATTAAAGAATTTACACATTACATTTTTAGAAATGTTAGAAAAAGTGGCAACTATGTTTAAGTCTGGTCCTAATAGAATGTTTTTTGTTTTGACAAATTCTAAAAAGAAAACATTTGTTATTTCTTTGCATTCTGATTTTATAATCTACCTTAAGTAACTGAGCTTGCTAAATTGGAAAACAGGCATAGGTTAATTATGAAGATCTTAATTGCTGGTTTTCAAAAAGGATTCCACCTTGGAAGGAAGTTTGGAGCAGTGCAGCAGAGAGGTTCATGTACAGCAGATTTTACAGATATACAGGTTGCTGTCAGAAATTTCCTCAGTTCTCTCATTAATCAGTTCCTTATTTATTTGTTTAGTTATGCAATAATATTATGCAGCCATAGATGAATTTACAACCACCCCTTAGACAATAAAGATCATATTTTAAAATATTTTAGGCAGAAGTCCCACCAATCTCAGTAAGCTATTAGGTGATATTTTCAGAAAAAAAAGAAGATGACAATTAAAACTAAGATGTTGATTTCTAATCACTATGTTGAATAAAGTAGAACTTATTTAAATAAACACTGGAATCAAAATTCACAGTTATGACATTGTAATGGGAGTAACTATGTTATTGTATGTGTTAATGTATGTGTTTCATTTAGCAAGCACAGTTCTATCACACTGTTTTCTTTGCTAAATCCCCTTGGGTCAATATACTGTCTTTGCTTTCCCCCCCCCTGAAAATTGCCTGGATGGTGAGGTTTGATTTTTCTATCATTAGCACATACCAACGTCATTAATTTTGTTGTAGTCTATGTTCCAACTTTTCAAAGCTTTACTGTTTTGGAATATTAAATGATACGGACAAATCCAAAATGACTACCTAAGGCAAAATAGGTAACTTCTTTGTGAATATGTAAAACAAACACTAAATATGATTAATGCTTTATATTGAAAAGTGATCAAAGTAGCTTTCAAAGTATTATTTCATTATATTTTCTTGTAAAATAAAGGGAAATTTAAAAATTGCTTACTTGAATATCATCAGAAAAAAATGCAAATTTTCCTATTTTTTGCCAGAATTTGACTGATTCTGTCAGAAATTCACAGATAATTATTTAAGTGTTTTAAATCTGCAAACTCTCACATAATTCTTTCATATTATTCTGTGGCTAAAAAAAAAATTCCATTAACTTCACAGTCCAGGAGGTATATAAATATGGTTCTATGTTAAATTCCTTGCCTTCTGCTGTCTTTCTAATGAGTGATTGATGCTGGTCTCATTCATTTATTAAGGTGATGTCACCACTGTATGAATGGTGTACTTATAGCCGAGGCATTACAACTGGTAGAAAGTACTTATAAACCAGTATCCAGATGTACTAAGAAAAATAGCCATGCCCCAAATACTGTTTGGTGCAGATTGTTTAGTGGAAGACTTTTTTGTTTTCATAGAACTTAAAATTTTTATGCAAAGGTAGGTGATAATAGATAGTAATGTAAGTACAAAATATCATGACAAATGCTAGCTAGTCCTATGAAGAAAGATAAAGCAAGGCAAGGATCTGTCATGTCTGAGCAGTTGATTAAAAATTCACTTTTTAATCATGGTGTTGAGGCTTTGTGTTTTGTCATAAATATGCAATTCTTAAGGGACAATAATTATTTTCTAATTTGAGTGCAGTTTAGTTGCTTTTGGAATTTTTATCTTTTAGCAGTAATGCATCACCTAACATTTTCATTACCTTCCAGTTAGAGAACTCTCATGATTAAGGAATCGAACTTAACAGCCTTTTAAAGGAATTCTTGGTTAGCCCATAGATTATTTGCTTGAATTAGTAAACACAACTCATAACAATAGCATTCTGTATTCCAGAGGGTGTGTGGTTCATAGTTATCTTTTTGCTTACAGTGTTTCCAGAATTCCAGTCATTTGTATACCTCTTCCATAATTTCTGCCCCTTGTTGACTTCGTATTATTCTTTTAGTCATATTTATTAAACTTTAGCCTCTTTCTAAACTTTCTAAACTCTAATATTGATGTAATCACAGGCTCCAGGAGCTAGTTTTAGCAGTCTGATGTGTCTTTTAGAATTAAATTGTGGCATCACCTAAAATCATCCTGGATGCTAGCAACAGTGTGCCTACTTCTCACCAAGAGACACAGCTTTTTGTAACATGGAGTTGAATACTGCTGAGGATATCATTAACCCCTTCTCACCAGTTTTTCCCGTATAATAAATAACAGCATTGTTAGTCTATTTAGTACTTCAGTGAGTAGAAAAATGGCCAGATAGTCTGTAGAAATGCTTGGTTGGTTGTACACTGAAATCTCTGTTAAAATTTGGGATAAGCTCTGGGCAGAATTGCACCGTGAGCTAACTTTGTTTGCTGGAGCACTGCTAATTATGGACTTGTTGACACCAGTGAGCCAGGGGGAGAAGTTATGGTTTTGGACAAGAGGCCCCTCTTGTCACCTCTAAGCATTCATGGTGAAGTCAGTCATTTCTTTCCATTGGATTAAAACTGTCCAAGTAAGTAAAAATTATCAAATAATGTTATCTTCCTTAATATATACCTATTTCAAAATCAAAATCCTCTGAAAAAGTCTACAACATTCTCAGCTAACCACGCTGGTATGTAATAGGAATGAGCTGCCTATATTTGGGCCAAAAGAACTGAAATAATTAATAAACATATGACTCAGAAGTTTAAACTTTGCTTGTAGAAGCCATCCAATTCTCTAAAAAAGAAGTTTTACTGTCATACTTATTTTTCCTGTATTTCATTGTGTGTAACAGATAACTTGTATGAAGCTATCCATGGTCAGTTTAATGCTAATATATATCAGTTGATATGATATGAGATCGTCATTGGTAATATTTTTGCCCCCCCCCCCTTTTTATTCTTGATTCTTATTTTGGTTTCCTTCTAGTTTTATGTTTTTTTCTCCTAACTTTCCTTTTCTTTTCCCTCATATTGAAAGTAGAAAATACATGTGATTTCTGATATCACTCCAAGTTAAATTGGTTTTCTGGGACAGAATAATCTGTAAAATATATTGTGAGAAGCTCTATAGTTTGATGTTTGGAATTTCATCAATAGGTGAAAGAAGGGTTGATAGGCAGGTTTTAAAAAAAGTTAGATTCTTATTGCAATATTGAAGTAACATTGCATTATAACATGATCTAAGTGTCAGCTTTGCATCATTCCAAATCAAGGCTGTTTCTTTCCTTCATCAAACAGTTGAAGAGAAAAATAAATTTGCAGCAATTCTCATAGTCTGGATATTGCCCACAAACTTATAAGCATGGTCTCTATCAATAGAGTAAAAACTGTTACTAATTGAAGTAATATTTTGGGAATTCAGTATTGGTTCAAATCCTATAAAATCTTTATTTACAAAAATACCTAGTTATGAAGATTTCCAGTCTTCCTTGAAATTCTTTTGTTTGAATAAAGAGAATAGAAGGTAATAATTTCATACCAGAAATTTAGTTGTTAAAATTTGTAGGTTATAGATCAGTTTGTTGCCCCACTGCTCCATATAATGGGCTGGTACCCATATTTCCTGGTAGCTGTACTAATAGTATATAAAAGGCTATGTGTGTTCTGATGTTCAGTGTCTATTCTTTTCTTATTATATATTTATTATTTGCCTATATATTTTATAATTATGTAGCATTTTCAGTACTTATAGATCTATAATTCTTTTAAAAACACCTGATAGAAGTAACATTTTTTGACAAAAAAATTAAAATAACTGGAATCTTCATTTGCAAGAATCTAAGCCTGTAGCATGGCAGAAAGGAAAAGTAATCACTCCTAGAAATTGATTTTGTAGTTGTATTCAGGCATAACTCCCAAACAAGGAAGGCATTTAATTGTGATCTTTTGGACCCTATAGATTATCATTGAATATTTACTTAGGACTGGGGGATATTTCGTCATATACATGTTTATCAAATTAGTTGGAGTAAAAGTTACACATTTATCAAACACTTTAAAACTGTTGTGTCTTAGGAGCTAGGCTAAAAAAATGATGCAGCCCGTTGTCAGGGAATTATATTCTTGGGACAAAAGCACTTAAGTGCTACTTTGAATATTTTGAGATGGAGTGGGTTAGCCTGTTGGCTCAGCCTTATTATAGCGGGATATTTGAGTAGCAGTTTAAACAAGGAGGATGAATTTGCCAAGTTAAAGGGGCAAGGGAGTTGTTTCAAACCAAAGAAAAGTTAGCATGCAACAAGTCCCAGGAGCTCATAGCCACAGGGTAAGCCAAGGACCTTGGGCAGTTTTTCTCTAAGGAGGCTACTAGAGGTTTAATGTCCTCTCAAGCTGAAGGAAACAAAAAGAATAAAATGTGTTAGTTCAAGACAAAGGAGAAAGCTTGGAGAAAGAGGGAGTTGTAAATATGGCTAGAGGTCAAGTAAAGACAAGGATTGTTCATGGTTTTTGGATTTGGCTTTTATGAAAGCATGGGTGTATTTGGGGTGATCGTTCCCCAAAAGTAAGGTCATGGGTATGGAGGCCACTGTGACCTGGATTCAAAAGTGAATGAGTGAGAAAGAACCAGAAAATAATACACATGTTGATGATACTTTACATATTTGTCTCTCCATCTTGGAGCTATTTTAGCACTTTCAGGGCAAGAAAAAAATTTCAGTTAAAGCAAGGCATTAATATACAGAGGGGTAGAAAGGCAAAGAAGGCAAGAAGGCCTCATTGTGGACAGAAGGGAAAGATTCCTGGGAGGCTGAGAAGATAGATACTGAAAGATCAAAGGTGAGTTGCAGGAAGAAAGCTTTCAAGCTTGAGGGCCACTGTTTCAACTATGAGATGTGACACGGTGTGGTGTGCTCATCTTTTGTTGACAATGAGGGAAATGTGAAGGAGGAGAGACTGGAGATTGAGGATGTTTTAGAAAAACGTGGGAAACGTTAAGAGTTTGCTGTTAGGGCTCCAGCAGAGTTCTTCAAGTGTGAGGGTCCGAGTGGCTTGAAATTTAGAAAATTTTAACAGTAATGGGCATGTCCAAGTGTGTATTTGAGTGTCTCCATGAGTTGTATTCACATGTGTTTATCTGGGTAATTTTGTGTGGGGATTTGTGTATTTTTGTGACAGTGAGTTCTGACATAGAACTCATTGGCCACACAGCATTATTTATTTCTCTTCATTGTATGTGAAAAACTGAGGTCAATGACATTAGTTAGATTGTTTCTGTTTTGGGGAACATGTAGTCTAGATTCAGACAGAAGGAAATAAAACACTCCAGGGGTATAGAGGTTATTCAATG
>PVHY01012682.1:0-12500 GCA_004024945.1 Uropsilus gracilis | reverse complement strand
AAAAACATATTTGAAAACAGTTAAAGTCACTCTCTGACTCATGCTTGAAGTTCTGAAATTTGGGAGCCTTATGAGGTTTCCATGCCAGCAACGGCTAAATCATTTGTATTGTCTCACAGAATAAAAGGAAGGAATTCAGAAAGCTTGTAATATCCTGACTTCTTTAATACAACGGGTGGTATGTATTGCTAGAATCTATAGTCCAGCTTTTTCTTTCTTGAGCCATGAGATGGAGGTAGTCTGTGTAATCTACTATTTTTAGCAAGTTAGGAAAGCAAACCAAATACTCTCTGAGAGGACCCTGTGAAATGGCTGTACCCTTCAGCTGTGCTGTTTCAGACTTTGGCCAGGCTCCCAGGTGACTTACGTTTATAGCAGTCTTCTACTTAGAAGAGGGGAATTCATTTCATTAAAAACAGAGGTTGAACAATTCAAGACAGTGTTTATTTATGTAAAAGAAATCAGTTGGCATATTACGAAGGGTAATAGGAAGAAAATTAGCTGTTAGTTAAATTTTAGCTGCATATTGGTGGTTGTAGGGTTTAAATGATTCAGTTAAATTTGTTACATGAAAAATGTAGAACTAGGTATTATAATAAATGTATTACTATGTAAAATGGAAATGCATGATCATGAGGAATTTCCATGTATATCAGAAATAGATAATAAGGGCAAATATTCTAATTATGTGTGCTAGTTTATAAATTAAGCAGTATTTTATATATTTAATTTTGCTTTTATGTAGCAGTAGCAAAGAGTGTATTCAAATTGAGAATCAAATTACTTGCAAAATAGAGATGTGTCGTTACATTGAATATCACGAATATTTGAAAAATTACATTATTTTATGCTAATGGTGATTTTTCCCCCCATTATGGTTTATGAAAAGGACACCAAGAAAGAATCAAGAGAAAAATGCCCATACTGCAAATTGTCATTAAAAGATACTATATTTCAGAAATGATTCAAAGAATAGTTGATGACAAATTGCCTGTTTTCTTCTGTAATAAACACAACTAAAGTTTAGGCACTTAATTTAAAGAATGTATTTTAATGGATACCAAGTTATCAAGTTATGTATATTAATAAAAATGAGCTTTTACTATATGCAGAAACACACATTTCTTACTGAAACTTTTTTAAAGTAGCCATTTGTTTTTCAGGTGTTGGGGGCTGGAGGTATAACATTTATATTTATAACCTGTTTTTCAAACATTTAGCAAAACTTTTACCTCTGACAACTTTACTCACTTGTTTTGTTCTCAAATTGGACAACTTTAAAATAATTAAGCTTTGATTTCATAGTTATAATCATATATAATAGCACAGTTGATCAAAGTTATCATAGAAATAGAGATCAGATTGCACTGCAAAGTGGCACAGAATCAAAGGCATGGAATATACAATTTGCAGTGTGTCTAAAGAATCTATAAGTATAGAAATCAGCTGTTGGGGGACACACAGATACATGACAGACACCCAGGCAAAGGAGCAGCTCAAAAGCGCATGCTCAGTGTCAGTAAAGCCTATACAGGGTCACACAGGAATCTGGTGGCATAACTGGATGTTAGAAGTGGCACTACCTGTGTCCAGTTACATTGTAGAAGATCTTCCATTGTTAGCACAGTTATTTCAACATAGTAGTTGACTCTATTGTTCAGTAGCCAGCATGTTTGTCTCATGGTATCTTTTAAACTAGTTTAATTGATGATCCTGACAAAATGATACCTGTAAGTTTCACACACAGCATCCAACTTTATTTAACACTGACTTAGTAAACTCCTTATTAGAATAACTTTCACCAACAGTTTTGTTGTTACTGTTTTTGACTAATGGCATCTCCCATGTGATATTAAAACATGGTATTAAAATATTAGATGTGTGCTGAGTCTATAGGTCTGCATTCAGTTTGTCCTTTAGTGACAGCTTTATAGCTTCCCCTTTCCTGGGGTGATTAGGAGATAAACTGATTGTAAGTTGTAACTTATGTAGCAGTGTGTTTCTTGGAAGTGTTCAAGTTGAAGTCCCTAAATAGAAACTTCACATCTTTGTAAAGAATATTTTGTGAATGGACTGTGTGATGTCATCAACTAATGTGAACCTTTCTTGAGTGAAAGAAATTCTCAATAGCTGCAGCTGCTTAGGTATACTGCTATAAGTCTATGCATTCACCTAATTATCCTCTTACACTTAAAAGTTCTTTAGAAAATATTTTTGAAGTGAATAAAGATTTTTAAACACTTGGACAAATTTCAAACTGTCTACATTTTAAAAAATCAAGCTACCTAACACACTAATTCTATAACTATTTCCTTTTATGGGATTTTGGTACATTGCTTCTAATGTTCTTTTTCTCATTAATCTTTGCTTCAAATTGTATGTGAGAAACTAAAAAGAATTTAAACTAAAGGGGAGAGTTGTTGCACTTACAGCTCAGTAAAAAGTTTAATTGTAACAGACTATACATTTATGCAGAATTCTGATTCTATGAATAGTTTCAAAATCATTTAGTGTACACAGATATTACTGACTTAAGAGTTCATGAGCTTGAAATACATCTTCTGTTCGGGGAGCATGTGATATATGTCCAGTTCACACAAGAGATAAGGCACTGAATATTTCTCTGACCCAGGAGACACTTAGGGACCTAGTTTGGGAAGCTTACCCTGTCATTTTCCTTGCCAAGGATAAGAAGAGGATTTCAACTATCAGCATCGCTAATCCATTACCTTTCATGCTGAGCAATGTCTCTGCCTTCCCACAGACTTAGACAAAGCTGCTTATTTTCTTACAAAGATATCCTATTGAAGAAATTTTGAGGTTTTTTTTTTTTTTTGTACATTAATAGAAATACATTCTGTCTTTTTAGGGAACAGTTTTCTATGTTAACAGGCCAAAAAATTATGACAGTCAGTGGAAGTATACAACTAAATAGATGGCCTTTGATTTAATACTAATGATGGCTATTAATTTGCAGATATTTCAGTAAAAGCAATTGGAAGGTTGAATAGCAACACTTAGTTATTTGAAGTATAAGAGATTACTAGAATGATGAGTTCTCTGAGAATTTCACTATAAACAAGTGTAATTTTAGTGCAATTTCTAAATTTCATTTATAGTAAGCAGTGACAGGGTTTATCTAATGATTTGTTTCTGATACAAAAAATAACATCAAAAGCACGTCTACAGCACTACACATAGTCTTTTGGCACATTTTGGAAAGATTTTTCACTTTAAGATAAAGTAATGGTGGTGTTAGAGATAACGCTTTATGTGTGTTAAGTACTTATGCTTTGAAAAAGACTGATCGTTCTAACCCCATAAACATAGTATTTGACGGAGAGGCTGTCTTATGGATAACTGTGGGCCTTGGCCATCTCTGTTCTTATTCTTTTATTATCTCTGAGTTCTGTTCAGCTTCCTCACTGTCCATCTTCAGAACTGTTAGTTCTTTTTCTTTTTTGTGTTTCTTACTGAGGTCAAGGAAATGATTTCATCATGTGTCTAAGGAATTATATTCAGCTTTGAGCAATAGACATTGCCCCTCCAGCACTGGTAAAACACATTAAAGATTTATATTTCATTTGCTAAGCCAGACTTACATGATGACTCCAGTCACTAGAATTTGGGTTTCTTCACCCTTCCTTCCTGAGGAACACATGGTTTCCTCAAAATTTCAAGATGACCACTGCAGTATCAGCCTTCATATCTGCATTCTAGGAAGCAGGAAAAAGCAAGGACAAAAGAAGCCTTGTCCACTCAGGCTTCTTCTAAGAGAACCCCTGTAAGTTCCTTCCAGTAATGTATGCTGGTCTTTCATTGGTTGATTTGGGCACCATGGGTAGCTGGGAGCTGTAGTTTTTTAACTCTACTATGCATTCTATCAGGCCTCTTCTAGCAAGGTACAAGGGGGGAATGGATGTTGCTAAGGGTAGTGACTAGGAAGGGAAAGTTAAAGAGATTTACTTCCACTAGAAAACGAGTAACTTTCCAGAATCAAGTACCTCATTCTAAAAAGCATCTTGGTGTGGGGTAGTTGAGTAGAAAGCAATGAAAAAAGTCTTTGAAGTCTTGTTTTGGTAAACCTATGATTGTGTCTTTTGTCCTGTTAGCCACAGTTGTTTTTTTCTCTTGTCAAATCATGTCAGCCAATAAAACCTAGCATATCAGACAGATTGATTCTTGTTTATTTGGAAAATATATAAGAAAATATATACAGCTTTTTCATTTTTCCTGTTGCCACTGCTTATTTATGTATAGTTTAAATTTATAACTTGAATGTAACAGGAATTCATGTCACAAAAACAGATCTTAGATGATTTATTTGATGGAAAAATCTGTAGTTACTCTGACTTTACTGCTTCTTCCACAAATGTACTTTACTTTTGTTTTCTCTGTATGAAGTAAAAGAAAAATAATGTTAATTGAAACTTACTATGTGCTGGTAAGTATTTTCAGTGCTTTTTATTTTTTTCACAGGATTTAGTCCTCACAAGAACTCTTTAAGATAGTTACCGATATTATTTCCATTTCACAGATGGCTACACTGAGTACGGGGAAGTTAGGTAATATGCACAAGGTCACAAAACCGAAGAAAAGGATGAGCTGATGGCATCCTTATTTCATAGTCCACACTGTTAACCTCTTTCCTTTAAAACATTGCTTCTCAGTTTTTATATCTATATCCTTAGGATTCAGCAAATACTACAACACCCAAACAGCAATGACTATCCAAGGCACTTAAAGCCCTTAGCATAAGGCCTAAAATAGCAAATCCTCAAAATTATTATATTTAAGTCAGTAAATGACTCAGTGAGTGAACATTAGATAGCAGCAAGAATATGCTCATCAATTTTCAAACACTAATATATCTGTTCAGAATATAAGACCTTATAAAGGCTTTCAGTTTATCATCTGAAATAAGTATTATATAAACTGCATAGCTGCTCCTCCGCATATATATAAAGCCATAATCTAAAGTTTTTATTGTTTATAAAGCATTTTCCCAAAGAATCAATGTGGTTAAGTCATCAGGCAATACTGGGAACTCCAAGTAACACACATGCTACTGGAGTTAGAGTGCAATACACTCTGGAAACTCTAGTTTTTATTGAAATCCAGGAGGCTCCAGAGAAGCTTCATGAATGCCATCGTTTCCTAAATCTTAAGTAATACTAGTATCATACACCCCAACTGCTTTTGTTCAACTGTTTCGTTGGGAAGGATGTATTTCAGATTCTGTTTTAGTTCTAGAATTTCATCTTGGCTTCAAGCAGGGGTGGTGAAGCAAGACTTCTCTAAGTCTTGGGTCACTTTCTACAAACCATGCCCAATGTCATCCCTCCTCCTTCCTTGTCCACATACTCCTGTGTTTAGATCTGGTTGCAGGCAAGTCAGAATCAATAGTGACCAGGACAGGCAGGGGAGAAGGGACTATAGTCTAAAACTTTCCCAGAATGGGAAGACTTGGTGAATAAGTCTTTCAAATCATATCCTTTCTCTTTTTTCTTTTCTTTATAAGGACTCAACCTGCTCCCTTTTTGAATGTATAGCTTCTTGGTCTGAATGTACAGCTGAGTCTGATCTGCCGTGAAACTTTGCATTCTCTTTCCTTTCTGAAATTTTTCAAAGTACAGTTGTTTGGTTGCAGTTGATTTCTAACTACTAGCAGTGATAAAGAAATAGGTAGATAGTGAACATATTAAACTAATTTTGTTTTTCTTTTTTGGTCAGTTATTTCTTATAGGATATAATCAAGTAATCAAAGAATAGCAATAAATCATCAGTTATGAAAAGAAAGACTGAGAATGGGGGTTCCAAAATTCAAGGAGTATAACTTAAACATTTCCTTTACAATTCTGAGTAGGTAAATATTAAAAAGCAGCCCTCAGGTAATGAAATCTCACCAGTGGGGAGACCAGTGTGTTAAATGGGAGTAGATTGGGAGGGTGAAACTTTTCAATAGCAATTGCAGGGTCAATGGAGGAGAAACTAAAGGGAAGAGGTGAGAAAGGTGTATGGTAGTTTCTTTTTTCATGTTTCCCTTCCAGTCCCTTTCACAACTGCTAATTCTGAGATCAGAATGGGGAAGAGAAGAGCTAGAGGGAATCCCCAATGAGAGTTCCCCTAGCCACCACCACCAGAGTGAGTCAGCCTGACCTGAATCAGCATTGGTCAGTTGAGAACCAATTGCATTTTAATCCCAGATCATAATTTTAGACTCTTCAAGTTTCTTATATAAAGATATCTCAGTTTATTCAACAATAGCTATATTTTAATTACCTCTAATATTTGGTTGAGACACAATTATTTATTGAAATCCAGCACTTTATTTTTTCAAGACCCCATACAACCCCAGACATCTTAAGTTAGAAATTATGTCTACACAAAATTCCAACTTACTGTGTAGGTTTCTAAATTTCAGAAACACTTAGACTTAAGTCCAGGCTGTTCTCAGATAAGACAAGAAGCATCTGCTGTTAATAGTTGACAGTAAATTACATAAAGTAAAACATGGAAAATTAAAGTTAGAAAACCTAGGGAGCTTTTCTATCATTTTCAATTTTCTGCACAAGTACGGACATAATCAGTGTTTAGGATCTGCTTGTGACGGATAAATTACATCTGTAATTCATTCTTTTCCATGTAACTGCATTCAGACATAATTTGCTTTCAGATATCTTTCCTCATCTGATATTCTAAAATTGTAGATTGAAAACAAGTCTAGTAACATCTCCAAATCCCAGGAATGTTTTATAAGTAAACAGTGTTAGTTTACCAAATGGGCCAAATTAGAAACACACACACACACACACACACACACACACACACACACACACACACACACACACACACACACGAGGAAAACAAAGCCAAATTCATCATACCCGAAATGAGATTCCTCTTTGGTGGATGAGATTGCTTTTCATAAAACAATTCTCCTTTAAGGGAGGCAACTGAGAAATGAACCATGGAGAAAGAAAGAAGTAAAGAATTCATTATATAAAGAATCCTGCTTAAAAAGATCTCCGTTCTGAATGAACTACCTTTCACAATATCTCATATCTTTTCATGGCTAAGTGGAAACTAATGAAATCTAAATCTAGCCATGAGAAAAGATTATCATCATGATTTTATTTATTGAAACTTTTTTTTACTATTATTATGAACTTTTACTGCCAGACATTGCCTTCCATGAATCATAGTGGAGTAATAAATTGAAAACAAATGCCCATTTCAAAAAAACCCCAATATATTAAAAAGAAATCCAGACTTCATTGAATTAAAGAGTTATTGTCTACACTAAAGAATTGTCTACACTGTAAATTGTTGACTGGTGGGATCTATTGACGTATCTTTCCTAAGTCCTTTTATCTATGATATGAAGTAGCCTAATATATATAACATATATATATATAGAGAGAGAGTACATCAATTATGCATAGTGAGAAATGCAAAACTGTTTGTTCTAGAACCTTTCTTAGGTACTTCTGTAACTCCCACTACAGAGAAATTTTTTAACCAGGAATACATAATTTAAAATATAGTTTAAGTATTTGATGAAATTACAGTTCAAAGAATATGCATCTTCTGTGTCTCAGTTGAAGGGAAATAATTCATTCTTTGAACATTTTTTTTCCTTACTTGGTACCAGACATTGTAATAGGCATTTCTGCTGCCAGAGTGAATATTTCACAGAACCAAACCTCCTTTCTTTGGGTATTGATAGACAAGTGGTTTTATAAATTTTCAAACTTCTGAGAAATATAATGAAAATTAAAATTATGATGGAATAATAAAATATTGTTTTGACCCATATGGTCTTTAATTTTAAATGTCCTAGTGGAACACAAATTTTGCTCATAAAAATACAAGTATAAAATGTTTCTATGTGTGTCTGAGAGGTCGATTAGGAAAATGTTAGTGAATTATTCAAAGGTAGTCATGTTGGAAAAGCCAGGGAATTTATCTGTGTTATGTATACTGCCACCGTTTGCTCAGAATCAGTGTAGACTTTGTTTACAGCATAAGATCCATCAACATATTCCATAATTTAACAAGATAAACCCGAGGCAGCTTGAGTCTTAGGTAATACATGTATAGGATAGTTAGTTTGATTCTCCTGATTTGATCGCCCATCTGTCAATTATATAAGATGCTGCTACTCATTATTTAATCTAAAAGTGTCTAAATTACCTATATAAGGTTGTATAGTCAGGGAGTAATTGAACTGGGATCAGCACAGAGGGCCTGTCTTTGGAGCCTTAACTTTCTACTGTCACATTGTTTAACTTGTTCAAAGCCAGCAATGTGAGGAAGCAGAGTTCTTATGCATGCAAAAAAGGTGTTAATTATTAGTGATTCTTCATATTAGCTTGTAGAACACACTAGGCAAGTAGTTGTTTAGTCACTGTTAGTTGATTGAGTTTAAGATCTATGCTTTTTGGGACACGCTTAAATCTATTTTTCTCTTTTTTTTAAATTCAAAAAACCATCCCTGTACAATTACTAATAAGATATTTTTTCATTTAAGAGGAAACATTTATGCTAAACTTTTAACTAAAAATTTGTTAATGTAGGAGTCTAAAACCTTAGGTCAACAATTTTAAAAGTAATGCCTATCAGAAAGCGTATAGCAAATCAGAATACACACAGTTCTAGAGAAGAAAAATGAGTTGTTCAGGTTTCCATGAGAAAACTTAGCTCTGAAGTAAAGGGCACCAGATAAGGACCCTTATCTTACCTTTTTTTTTTTTTTTTGCATAAGATATATCATATAGCCCTTCTTTCTAATAGAAAGAGCAATTCATTCTTTTCCATGTACTATTGCATTCAGACATAATTCACTTTCAGATATCTTTCCTAATCTAATATTCTAAAATTGTTTGTAGACTGAAAACAAGTCTAGTAACATCTCCCAGTTCCAGGAATATTTTGTAAGTAAACAGTGTTAGCTTACCAAATGGATCAAATTAAAAGCGTGCAAGTTGCTGTTTTTCTAATGCATAGTATCATGAAGTATTATTTTGTAACAGGCTGAGATTTTGTCTTATTTCATGAATTTTACTGGATATTTATAAGCTTATTGAAAATGAAAATATGCTTTTTAAAGTCTTTATAAGTGAACGGTATAAAATTAAAATCTAGATTTAATCTATCTGCTACTTTGGCAATATTCACATTACATTTTCTTACTCTGTATATTATACTTTGTAATTATGAATTTTGAACAACATATATCAAAATCATCTAGAATTGTAATTTTGATAGTTCTTTGTATATTTACACAGAATAGTTATTGATAATGCCAAAATAACCTGGGTCCAAAAGAGGAAACTTTTACACATGAGTTATTTACATGAATAATTTTGATGCTGTATTTAAAAACAGCTTCCTGTCATGTCTTAAACAATTTTGCATTATATGTAATTGAAATAAAAATGTCTATGTAAAGGTAAGAATCACCAATAACATTTTGTTTAGTGATAGGACAAAACAAGAATTTTGCTCTCAGAAAAATGTGAATTTAATAATATGAAGTTCCTGGGTGTATAGGGTATATATAGTAAATATTAGGTTAAGTTGTAGCCCTGGACTGTTAGGAGCTGCAGCTCAAATTTTAGTGTTCCTTATGTAATTTAAAATATTCTTTGGGAAATATTTAATTATTCTCACAGAGAGGGTCATTTGGATGAGTGATAACTTGAAAAAAAATGGAAAAGAAAGTCTTTAATACCAATAGCTGTTGTTACAAAGATACTTTTCTTAGGTGATTAAAGGCATTAAACCCAGTGACTTTTGGACACTTTGTTAAATGTTTCAGTTTAATCAAACAGCTAGTTAGGGATATTTTTAACAAATTGTCTTTGACATACACATTTAAATTTAGTATGTAAATCAAGCTTAATTTGTGTCCAGGACTTGGTACTCACAGAGAAAAGCAAGTGGTATTCCTTATCTTTTGGTTCTTTTTCTATGGGCATTTTCTTCATTAATTTTAGTTTCATTTTTAATTTTTAAGGTATTCTCTGAATATTTAGTTTGGCCTGTCTGTACTCTTTTCCTTGGAATGATATTTACAATGAAATTTATTTTATAGTAAATACATATATTGGGCCAGGAAAAATGAGAGTATGGCCACTAGTGGTTATCACATAGTCTCGATGTAACTTTGAAATTTTAACCAAAGTGAGATTTTCAGGATAATTACAAAAATAATATGCAAAAATGTAGTTAGGAAACTTTATGGCATAGTAAGATCTGGTGAAGAGCCCAAACCATGAATTCAGCTGGATCTGAGTCTGTCTGCTTCCATCAGTTTCTTCCTTATAACTTTGTGTCCTTCCTCTACCTTCTCAAGCCTCAGCTCCCTTATCTTTTGGGTGAATTTAATAATACAGGCTTTGTGAATCTTGTGAGAATTCAGTGAAGTCTGTTATGTAATATAGGTAACTTCATGCAGTGTCTCAGTCAGCGAAAATGCTCCATAAATGGAAGCAGATTGTGTTGCTTTCTTCTGAATGCTGAAATTCAGCCTAAGTTGTCTTTCCCCTTCTGAGAAGAATTTTGTCATAATAATTGTCACCTCATTTTGCATATTGTACTACAGATAGTGTATGTATTATTTCCTAAAAAAAAAAAAAAAAAGGATTTATCTGGAATGTGTATAAATATGCACTATCACCTAATAGTTTACTTGCTCTCCTGTCAAAGAGAAGGGACCCCTAATTCCTTAACCTGTATAATACTTAATCTTATCTCATTGGGGGCATTATTAACAAAATCATTCAGTATTTATAATATTGTCTGTGCCTAAATATTTGTTCCTAAATGCAGTTACCCATGAATGGAAAACTGTTTGTAACCTTCTGTTCAAATTTAATTTCATTTAAAATGAATGCCTCTTCAGTGCTAAGCTATTTTAAAATAAATATTCACGTTTGCTGTTTTATTTATGTAAATTTGTTCATAAAAAAACTCACCTAAGACTTTCCCCCCAAAATAGAAGTGCTATTTATTCATTGAAGTACCTGAGCAGGGAGGGCACTTTAATGGCACCAGATAAATATTGAAGTCATATTTTCAAGATTTGCTCTAGCCCTATTTAGTTCTTTTTATACATATATAAGCTTACTTGGTAACATATAGACCAGTTACTTTTTAAAAGAAGTAATGAAGCACCCAAGTCCATGTAGTTCTTTTTTTACTTCATTCTTCTCCCTTTCACAATGACCTAGAATTAGTAGGGGCTCAATTCTATCCCAGTAAATTTGTTCCTTTTGCCTAAAGGTATTAAAACATGCTGGCCTAATGTGCAAGTTCGAGACATTTGACTTTGGATTGAAATAGGAGAATGTATACATACTTATTCAGCAAGTAGGGAGAAAAACCATAGTTCCCTGATTTTATTGGTTCTTCAGGAATAACAGCCTTACGTTGTCCTGTGATCAGGTCCAGATTTCCCTTTGTCAGTTGTGCATAATTGTTATATTTTAATTCTAAATATGAGTTGTTCATTTACTTGTTGGATTTATTGAGTCATGCCACTGCCTTCTTGTTAGGACTATTGATTATTGCCCATTCTATTCTGCTGTGTATTGATTTAGTATGTAGCAATGAGTTAATTGTATTACTTGATGTTGAAGGAGGATCAAATACGCCTTCAAAGGAGATGCTTGTAGCTTGTTTAATTGAGTTGTCTATTTTATTCTTTTAACATGTTATAAAACAATTAGGAGAAAGTACTGGACACTTTCTGAAGGAAGAGAACATAAAATTTGTTTTCAGCTTTTTGGAAGATGCCACAATGTACACTTAGGCTCTATTAGAATTAAATGGTCACTTTGTAGTATGTTAGCATATATGTAAAGCCTGTAATTTCCCTTTTGTATTAAAAATAATAATAAAAGAGGCTTTATTGCTTTAGATGCTTATTGAGGAAAGTTCACTTCATTTTAAAGAATTTTATTGTTGAAACTACATATTATTAGATAGTAGTAAAATAACAAACAGAATCTTTATATGTCTCTGTGTGCTCACATTTGGGGAGCTTAGAAGAGATAGAAAGGTAAGCAAAATGGCTTAGTTTAAAATCAAAGCAGTTCCTTTTACCTACTGCTGTTTGGTTTCATGTTGTAGTTAAATTATTTTCTCTTGTAAATAATGCCATTTAAGATAATGCCCACTCCAATTTTTGACATTGTTTAAATTTTCCAAACTTTAGACAATTCACAATGTAAAAACATTAGCCTTCAGAATGAGATCATGGTACCATGTCCCATAATGAATGTTACCTTTTGTTTAGCAGCTCAGTTGGCTCTAAGCCATGGAAAAGTTTTTATTTCCCATCAGTTCCAAGGTAGGAGCCAAACCAAAGTTAAAGAAACATTTTCCAGCAGACAAGTTTCTACAGATATTATCAACGGTCAAAGAACATGCACTCACCTCTCTCCCTCCCTCCCTCCCTCTCTCCCTCCCTCCCTCCCTCTCTCTCTCTCTCT